>CAEFZY010008537.1:0-42427 GCA_903066815.1 Brachyrhaphis roseni | reverse complement strand
TGCAAATTACATTTCGTTGCTTGTACTTGTGACAGTGCAATGACAATAAAGTTGAATTCTATTCTATTCTATTCTATTCTATTCTATTCTATTAATGTAAATGTATTGACTGCATTTAATTTTTTTGAATAAATTAGCGACATGTTTAATAACAGAGGTCCTACTTTATTCCAAGATATGCTCTCCATGCCTATATTGGATGTGCTGCCAGGATGGACACAGAATGGAAAGCAATTTTGGAAGATGCAGAATCATTGAGTGGCTCTTTGACATCCCAGGATGTGTCCTGCTTGAATGGGCTTTATTTCATGAGAAAGGTGCAAGACCTCATGTCGAATTAAAATTAACTGGAGAGGAGCTGAAGTTGATTTTAGCCTCTTAGAACTCAGAAATTATATATTCTTAACACATAAGCTTGTAATTTAGGGGATATGGCATTTTAATCAGCATGCAGCATGTCAGGAAGTAAGATCCTGCACAAAAAAGTTATCCAGATTCAAGATTTTTGAACTGCTTATTGTCATGTCATCTGTTTTGTTTAGAATTGTAAAGAAAATGGCATAACAACACAGAAGATTTTATATGAGTCAACATCTCTGGTCTCTCTTGTAAATAAAATTTTAAATCTCAACAAGGCCTTCATGGTTAAATAAAAATAATAGTAAAATTCAGCACTAAATGAAACTACTGTTTCACCGTTTGTAAGAAATCTGTGATCACCTTTATCCCAAAGCCTAAAATAATTAGACTTATCAAATATAATCTGGGGTAAAAAGAGAAATTTACAGCTCGAAAGCTATTAAAGTCATTCAATCTGTGCTGTATATAAAACACATAGCATTTAACAATTCTTATAATACTACTAAGATAACTTAAATCAAAAGTGAGACCTACAATATAATGAAAGGCCAAACTGTTCCACAGATTCTTTAGAATACAAAGCACAGAAGAAGGAATTTGAAGTGAGCAGCACTCATGTAAGAGCCACTAGTACTTCTTCTCACAATTCAAATAAATCGCACTATAAGCATTGCAACTAATATCATACTGCTAAGAAAACAACAATACACACACATCATGCACTTAATATAATCTTCACTCAGGTTTTGTATTTCTATCGTTCACAGAGAAGAGCCGGCACAGTGGTCTGACTCGCTCGCGACCGACACATCACTAGTGACGTCCCTGTCCCAGAATGCAATCTGGTAAACAGACATGGAAGCACCAGGAGAAGACCTCCTTAGAAGCTGAACGCTGCATTCGTTTCTCTCCCACAGTCCTCTTTGTCGTTCACCCCGTGCATCCAGTTGCTATTCACCGACCTGGGGACACATTTAGAGCTCCAGTACCCAGGGCCTCGGTAAGTTCCCGGCTGTCGTCGTTCCGTGACCGCCGCTGTGCTGTCAGGCTTCTGGCAGCTTCCTCGCTAACGCTGGCCATGGCTGGCTTCAGGCTAATGTAACAGTTAGCCACCGCTGCTGTGAAGTACCAGCCCCAGTGGCACTCTGAATGGAGCTTATTTATAGTACAGGACTACTCAAACATACATCCTTTTTGACAAATATATCGCCACTAGATGTTGGTTGTTACTTTTTATTGGGGTTAGAAGAGAATTCATCTAGATAATATAGTTTGTGTTGTTACAAATGTAGTAAAAAAAGTACAGGAGCAACGTTAGCTAAAAATGCTGCCTCTTGTTTGTGTCCTCTAGCTGCTAGCCGCTAGCTGCCCCATTTGCACCTGCTTGTTGCCAATGGAGACATTTCTCTATATAACCCTTTTAAACGTTTAGTTTATTTTCGATGCGCGGTAAATAAATAAATACCAGTCTAACGTGAAAATATGTGACTTCACATGAAAATAAATAAATTCACTGTGATGAGAGAGTTGACTTCATTGTAAATGTTAATGCTCATCACTTTCAGAGGCTGCTTTAAGTGAGTTTACCTGATTTATTGTGACATTTTGATCATAATATGTTCAAAATGTTAGGAACTAGCATATGTTGCTATTATTATCCACAAAAAGATGTTTTAACTTTCAGCTGCAATTACTCATGTTTGCAGATTTAAACGACCATTTATATTCTAGTAGAAAAAAAGTGTTTTTTTCCCCAGCACACATACTTAAAGTACATCATACAACAATATACGCTTTGGAGCAAAGAAACTGAAGATCAAATTTGATTATTTCTACATAAATCAATGTACATCACGTACTACAGCTTACATTTGAAACAATGACTTGTTTCATTGTTTTTAATTAGTTTTTTACATAATTGATAAAGAGTAGTCCTTTCTTTATTATCTATAACTCACATACATTGCTTTGAGGAAGTTTGTCACACTTTAAGTGTGACAAACATTTGTATTGTATTTAAACATTGTATTTAAATTCTGTTTATGTTGGGCGGCACTATATTAGGAAAACAGATAATCGCAACATCACCTCACGCTTCTCTTTCTTTTCCAACATTATCATATTCCCATCACTCTCTGCGAGCTTCGGCATATTGGTCACTTAAAGCAGGAACATCTTTGACATCTGCATCATGGGTCAAAGAGATACGTTGAGGATGACCAGAATCATATATTTTAATACTTTTAAAGCAAACACTTAAAATATAGATGTCCTTTTCAGCATATCTTTGTTGATATTCTGTTATTAAACATTTGTGAATTCATAGCACAAACAAACACGGATTCAAGGACTTGTAATGCATAGATGAAGCTGCAATTTTGTTTTGTTACACTTAAGTGCTTCAACTGATCTCAGAAAGGTATAACCAGAGTAAACACTAAAGACAGCTTTCTGAATCATGATTCCACTGATTAGGGAGGAAAAAGTCAGCTAAACCTTATTGGTCCTATGCGAAAAACTAATTGCCTTAATTTTATATTACGAATCAACAGTCTTTCATATTCTTTTCTTCAAGTTTATGAGCTACATTCAGGCTTTATTACTGACAAGCCCGTATAATCCAGACATTTCTTGAAACAGAACCTGTCAGGCAACATAAAATAGTCTAAAAGATCTAAAAAAGCTTCACAAATTCAACAACAGGCGGCGGTGGTGTGATAATATGTCTGGATCTTTGATCACTCCGGTCATCTATTTGTAGGTAAAATGCTATGTACACAGGAATAATAATTTCTTTTTAAGGTTTATTGACTCAAGTGGCCTTTCTTTGATAATGAATTCACAGGAAAATAAATAATAAGACAATGCTTTAAAAGGTGTGAATGTTTGGAAAAGAAGCTGTGCAAAATGTAAATATGGGATTCATATGTCATTTATTTAATTGATAAACTTTTATCAACATAGATAAACATAGATTATTTGGATCTTAGATACTAAGATCCAAATAAATTTACCAGTGGCTACATATAGTCTCTAGCAGCAAAAAACAGGAAGAAAACATTAATTCTCAAGATTCAATTTCAAAATATTAGACCAAAAAGCCTGCAGCCGAACCTGTTGAATTTCTAAAAGTAAGTGTGGCTCATGTTTTTCACTTTAAGGCCAACGCAAAGGGCATTTATCCAATTGCTAATTTTTATTTATTTATATTGTTTCTCCACCAGGGGGCTTTTTGCGGGCTCTAGTGTCCCTTATTTGATAGTAGGCTGACAGGAAGGGGGTAAGGAGAGGGGGAAGACATGCAGCAAATATCGTTGGGTCCGGGAGTCGAACCCGCGACGGCCGCATCGAGGACTCATGGCCTCCAAATGTGGGTCGCGCTAACCCCTACGCCACCACAGCACGCCCATCCAATTGCTAATTAAATGAATTGGAGAGCAAACTCCTTTTTCAAATGATTGAAATTATTCCTCAGCAGGTTGTGAAGAAACCTGTTAATGGCCCAGTCATTTTAATCAGATTTGTTCCAGCAAAGACTGTAAATCACAAAGAACAGATGCCAACAAGGACAAGAGTTCAAGACGCTAGTTTATAGGAACATTTTATACCTAAAGTTGCTTCTTTTTATTTGTAAAATGAAGATGTGACTTGGCACAGTGGCGATTTGACCCACTTCAGCCTAATTTACCCTGCATAATTGTCTGTGTTGGTATGTATTGTTTTGTTTTTCTCCAGATATCCTCTCTGGTGTGTGCCAGCCTGCAAACACTAAAGCTGATGAGGATTGGCTGGTCAAATTAAAAATAAACTCCTTGTTTCTTGTTCTATCAAGGTAAGATCTCACAGCTTCTTAATGTAGCAGGTAAATGTAGTTCTTCCATATGTTTTATAGTTGTCACACTTAAAAAGTTATGTGTATTGAGGTTTGGTAAATCAGTTGTGAAGCAATCCTGTTTCATGTTTCTTCACAAACTTCAGGTTTTTCTGAAATACACTACACTTCCAAAAATGTTGAGTTCTTCCATACCGTCACTAATAAAAACAAAATTTGTATATAATTTTTTTAGTTCTTTGTTCATTTAGCTTTTTAGTAGCGTTTAGGCAACAGTTTCGCAATGAATGGCATCTGTGGTTCTTTCTCTGAACATGTGACGTTGAAGCCACAAACTCATAAAATAGCTTATTGGTGTTTTATGTGATAGACCAGCAAAATGTAGCGCATCATTTTCATCTCACAAACAAAAATTTAATAAAATATAGTTTGCTTTTTATTTGCTACTACAGCAAAAAAGTGTTGTGAACCTAACTCTTCTTTAAAACTTTCTGCAACTTTCTCCCTGACCTGTCTACTGTGTTCATTTTTCTTTATGATCCTGTTTGTTCATTAATGTTCTCTGGCAAACCTCTGAGGCCTTCGCAGGACAACTGGAGTCATACTGAGATTAGTTTATGCATGGGTGAACGCTAATTCACCAGTTAGGCGACTTTTGAAGACCTTTGGAAATGCATGCCACACCTTTCAGATTTCTCTTTATTTTCTTTCTTTGTGAAAAAGTAAACTGCCCAGTTTTGTTTTCTTTCCAAAATCCTTGTTCAATTTCAAAGTAAAATGGCAACCTTCAGTCTGGAATAAGTGTAGTCCATAATTTCCATAAACACTTTCACATTTTCAGTTGTTAAACCACAGGACAGTTTTCTACTTTCTTGACTTGCTCAGGTCTGTTAACAGGCTGCTGAAGGGACAGGACGGCAAGCGCTTTGCAATGCTTTCTTAGTAAACTACAAGAGTTTAGATTTTTTGTAAAACTTTTTCAATATTATTGAGATGTAATTAGTGGATTGGGGACATTTTATGTGGTTGTTTTAAAAAAAATATCAGCCAATTTTGCTTACTCAAAGTTGCACTACTGATAACAAAGCTAATGCATAGCTGCTGTAAAATAAAGAGATGTACTTTAGTTTTGTTTTAATTTGTAGAAGTAATTGTGGGATTTCTTCCTAGCTTTTTGTTGTTCTTAGTATTCTGCCTCTCAACGTTGTAGTTCCTGGTTTACAACTTCCATTTTATAAATTCATGAGAAGATGAGGTGGGGATGAGTAAGTCAGAGATATGTAAATCCGATGCAGGGTAAGACCGACTGATGAGTAATAACTGTAAACCCCACCAATGATGTTATGAGTAATCTCTGTATCATTTCAGCCCCAGCTGGGTTACATAAATTCCCCAAAGCTTTGTTAAGAACTTAGTTCATACAATTGAAATGGAGTTTGAAAACTAATTTGTGCTTTAAAAAAAAATAAATCTAAAGAGTAGTTGCAATTCAAGCCAAACCAAGCTTTGGATTGTGATTTTTTTTTTTTGTGTGCGGCTGTAATGAAATACTAAGATTTTGTTTGGCTTTAATCAGCAAGATGATGTTTACAAGAACTGCTACTTTCTTGTGTCATGTGTGAATAACGTCAGGTCAGTTTCCCCATTTTACAATTCCTACCCCTATATCGTACCTGCGCATTGCCATTTCATACCTTTTTACTTCCATTTTGTATCTGTAAACAAGCCACTTTGAATTCATGATTTAAAGCGTACTGGATGCAGTTTATTTTTAATTTTAGTTAATCATGCATAGGGAAAATAAATATTCTTAAAAATGGTCAAATGTTCCATCATATCTCATTTATTTATATGTTTTCTTTTGTCTGAAAACAGTAGACATTGTACTATGTTCACATTTATTTTTAATATTTTAATATTTGCTTACTGTTTTGAGGAATTGCTTTTAATTCAACAATGTTGGAGGGTTTTCAGGCATAAAACACATTATAGAAAATCAGTTGTTGTCAGTGGATCTAAAAATGCGTTATGAGTCCTTTTAGTTTGAATTATGCAGCACCGTCTCGATCATATTTAAGACAAAACTTTTATAAGGCCTTAAATTTGTATTTGTTTAAATTTATGGCAATTCAGAGGTTGCTGGTGTGCTTAAGATCATTGTGCTCATTGAATTTAACTCTCTACCAGGATTTTCTAGTAGAGAGTTGAATTCACCCCTCAATGATACCGAGTTGTCTACGTCCTAAAGCTACAACATTACCCCCAAATTATCTCAATGCCACCTCCATGTTTGACTGAAACTATACTTTCCGAGGTGTACGCTGGCACATTATAGGCGCTACTGTTGGCTACTGTCAGAACAAAAAAATAACCACAAACAAGTTTCTGTATTTTCCTTAGCATAATCTGCTATATTTCAACTTCAGCGCACAGTTGCAGGACCACAGTGTCCTGTCATTTTACTGGTAACTTACCTGAATTCTAGCTTCCTCTTCATAGACTGACATAACTTACCAACCGTCTTTCAAACACTTGCAAAAGGTCTTTTACATTCTTACAAGATTCCTATCATTCTCCCTAATCTTTCTTTTCTTTCTTCCAGTGTTTAGCTCCCTGTCATCAGATGACAACGCAATTAAAAAGAATTAAAAACAAAAAAACATAAAAAAAACTCACCCCCACACTCGAAGGGACGCGTGCTTGAGTGCGTGAAGGTGAAGCAGCGGAGGGGCGGCTAATCGGTCTGTGTCTCTGTTATTGATCACACCATTTACACATGCACAAAAAGCTATTAAATAGAGAAAGAACTTAGAAATAATTTTGTATTGGCACCCTCTCTAGTGCAGCACCCATATGCGGTGCATGTAGTGCATTCCCACTTTTAGCGCCACTGACTGTGAGCTTCTTTCTCTGAGATGCTGTGGTAGTTTTACATCTGATGTAACGGGACGTACACATTTCGAAAACGTTAGTGTTGTTCCAACACAGTTGTTTTCCCCAAGACTGTGTCTTGTCGATCACAGTCAGCAGTGGTCTTGGCTCCATATGTACCATTTTTTGCCCGGTCTTTTTGTTGTTTAATTGTGAACTTTGAACTTGACTGAGGCAAGTGGTGCCTGTGGCTCTTTAGATGTTGTTCTGGGTTCTTTAGACACATCCTGGATGAGATGCTAGTTCTCTCTTGGAGTAATTTTGGTAGGCCAGCCACTCCTAAGAAGGTTCACTACTGATCCAGGCTTGTTTTTTTCATTTGAGAAAAACAATTTTCACTGTGGTTTGTTGGAGCCTCACACTTAAGAGCTATAAAAATGACTTTGTAACTATTTCCACATTGACAAATATCAGTCTCACTTATATTTTCACACAAGGAAATGTTGGTTTTGATACCCTTTTTTCCTCTTACGAAGTGAAATCTTCATTTTAAAACTGTATTCTTATGTTTGTGGTTTCTATATATTTTTAAAATATTTATTTTTAGAGTTTGCAAATTATTTTCAACGGTTGAGTCTAACTCTGATCCATATTTCAGAGTTGTGGTTGTAACAGCTAAAATTAGATTGAAGAAAATGAGCGGTTAGTTATCTGATACTAACTCAAAAAATATCTTTAACTTGAGGTTGTTAATTCTAATTTGGTGTAGTTTTTAACTTAAAAGTGCACAGGCAGGTGAAGGCAATTAAGAGGACATCCCAATATGCCTTTTAATTTATACATAAAGAAATCACATTGCCTTGTCATACTAACAACTTGTTGTTCCTTAAGACTTAAAGTTTACACAAAAGAGCTAAAAAAAAGAAGGCATTTATTACCAGTGTGTTATTTTCTTCATGGTACAATGTTCATTTTTAAAAAGTCTTGTTTTTCTCTTGCTGTTGGATCAGGAGTAATCATTTAGAAAGTGAAAGTAAAATTAACCTTGTTTTGGTAATAATGCTTGTATAATAGAGGGATTTTCTTAAAGTCCAAGGAGTAGTATTGAGATATTTTTTTCCTTATTATTTCTTACATCATATTACTTTGACAGCTCAGCAGGTTTAAGAGAATCCTCACCTTTGGGAAAAACATCAGTGTCCCGCTTGCTGCCCTGAGGCCCTGCACACATTGGCCCACTTCCTTGTTCTTAGCAGGAAGAAACTGTTTTCCAATCTGTGGACATAGATTGCACAATACAAGCCATGCATATCCAGTTTGTCCACATGAATGGTATATGTACTGAGATTCAGAATCCAGTAGTGCAATTTAAAAACGGAGAAGTAAGATTTACCCAGTTGTTGTTGGTTTCTTATTTCATCTCTTCTCTTGTGTACAGTTCTAATACTTACTCTGAAAAGGTGTCACTTACCATTGTACCCAGTCATACGGTATCATAGTGCATGTTACCGTTCTACTGACAGTGTCTTGTCTGTTCCCTTTCCACTCTATTTCCACAAGGAAAGGTTGTGGAAATAATTCATTATTCATGTCCCTTGATTTTTATTTTTTTTTTCCAAAACGAACAAAATGTACCTTACTTGGACTGTAGTGGTACATAACTGCAAAGTAGAATAAAAACATAATTTTCATAGCATTTTTACAAATAAAAACTTGAGTCTTCTTTAGTTTGATACCCTAAAATTAAACTTGATGTCAATAATTATCTTAATTTTACTTCAGGAGAGCTTTTCTTTAAAGACTTCAAATATATGTTTGAGAACAATAGTGAACGAACAGCACCGTGTGGATGTCACACTTTTCAGATTAGCATTTTTTAAAATGTTTGTTTAAAAAGGGTATTGGCAAAAAAAATTTGTAAAAGATAATTTTCATTTCACTCAACATAAAATATTTAATGACTGAAAAACATTGTGTCATCATCGGTATTTATTCAAAGGCATTTCTTACATATACACACTGGTTTGGGTGTTGGTGACTTGTAGGTTGGTCTTGGGTTTTCTCACACAACCATCTCTCATCTTCACAGACAATGGTTCGAAAACATCCAGTAAGGTTCATTTGTGTGGACAAATATGTCTTTTTCTGAGGAGAATGGACAGATTGTTTTAAGACAATGGAAATTCCACATTAGCACAAATAATCAGGTGTTACAACCAAGTATGTTGATGGCTATATCTGAACCCACATATCAAACCTTTGCACAGGTGGGCTACAGCAGCAGAAACGCAGACAGGATGCCACTCTTATCAGCTAATAACGGGAAACCGAGGCGTATATTTACACAGACTCAGCAGAATTGGACAATAACAGATTGGAGAAAGGCTGCCAGGTCCAACGAGTCTTGATTTCCTCCGTGACATTCAGATTGTGGGGTTGGAAGCTGATGCACGAACCCACGGGTCTATCCTGCCGTGTTTCATCGTTCAACACTGCTGGTGGTAGTGTAATGGTGTGAGAAATATTTTCTTTGGCCCTTTAGTACCAACTGAGCATTGTTTCAACATCGTTGTTGTTGCTGACCACAGAAGTGTTTCTGACACCATGTCCTGGGTCATGTCTGATAGAACCAGCAAGATGTACCTAATAAAGTGGCCCTGGAATAATATTCATATTGTTTTTAATTTAATGCAAAATGCTATAGCAAAGTTATCGTTTCAATGTGTGTTCTGCATAGTGGAAGAAACAAAGCTTATGAACACACACGAGTCAGGTGACACACAAGCGTCAGTGTTAACTATATTGCGACCCAGAGACCTCCAGCTGAACTGCCACTAAGACTCGGATCTGTTCAGTCCATAGGAAGTAGCGCGCACAGGTTGGTTCATTAAATTATTTTTTATTTCATTTGAGAGAGTCGTCTGCGCAAAAAACAACACAAGTGCCGGCCGTTTTAAATATTCAGTAGGTAAGAAAGCCGTCCTATCCCGAGCTCGCCCATAGCTGACTCTCTCTGTTGTTACATTGTAGCGGAAAGAATGTCGGAAAGGGCCGAGGATGACGTCAGGGGGGAGCAGCGCCGAGCGGCCAGGCAGCAGCTGAAGCAGCAGCAGATCCAGCGGGGAGAAGGCTCCACAGCAATGGCGACTGTTGCGGAGCGGAGATCGCTGCCTAGTCCTGAAATAATGCTGGGACAGCCTTGGAGCAGCTGGGTCGACGCCGCCAAACTCCACGGACACGACGGTGAGTTCCTCGGCGTCCCGAATGTGCGGGATGAAGCGAAGGGAAGCGCGACAGTTGCCAGTCCCGTCCTTTTTTTTTTTTTTTTTTTGATTCGGCCGATTGCATGCAGTTTTTAGGCTGGATAGGAAGAAACGCTACTGGTAGCAGCAGCACGGTCAGACAAGCAAGTGCAACTATTTATCTGTGCCTGTGTCGGATCGCCTTGTTTTCAGGTGCTGAATCGGAGGAAAGTTTCAAAGACTTAGGGAAAAATCGAGAAGCCATGCGTTTGTGCAGAGAAGGTGAGTTGTTTTTTTTTTTGTTTTTTTTCGCTGTAGGGCCAAAGGTGTATTTTGGTTTTAGGGGTTTGAACATAAGACACAGTGGCTCCAAACACTTTACGCGTTTGGTTCGGTCAGAGCTTACTGTAGCTCATGCGCATAAACAACAACGTAAACAACTGGCTATTGAATATGAAACACGGTTGTTAACGTGCTTAGTTTCACCTTTGCATCTGTACACAAAAACAATAGGAGTCAGCAGTTAAGTTTAGGCCCAAACATACTCACTGCTTATTGTTTTCTCTCTGCAACACAGATTAGTACGTTTCTTTATGCATGTGAGGAAATGTCTTAAAAGAAACTACTACTTCTGAATTAACAGTAGTGTAACTTCATGTTTGCAGTCTAAAAATAAAGGCAATTGCAGCCTTTTAAAGCTGAAATTAAATGTAAGCCCATCAATTTACATTTAAACCAGTGAAAGGTTGTGACCCAAAAAATCACAACAAAAATGTCTATTTTACAAAATAAGTCGGATGTCGCCATAAAACTTTCAATGAACGGCATTAGATAAATGATGTATATTTTAAGTAGTTCGAATGTGTGTAAGTGATTGACCTTTTTTTTTATTATCTCAAAACCACAATCATTATTGTAGAATATATTTTCACTGATATAAGAAAACAATAAATAATATCCTGGCTTGAATCAAGGAGACATTCAGCTTGTATCGTTTTGAAAATTAAATATTTTAGTGAAAACCTGAAATTAAGACGATTTGGTTCATTTGAAACTAAATGTGCTTGTTAAACCAAAACGTCAGCAATGACTTCCTTGAAAAGATTACCTTCACAGGGAATAAAGAAAGTAAATTATATTCTGGGTGCTTTTGTTCAAAACAGAAATTCTCAAAACTGCAACTCGCAAAAGTAAATAGGAGCTGTTTTTGAGAGGACATGAGTGCTATTTATCGTAAAGTGACTGCAGCATAAATGTCAGCTACACACTGATGGTTGCATAGCTAATTTTATTGCAAAGTGTCTCCATTTGTACCATTTACCATGTAAAAAAAGAGCTTTAAGTCATTTCAGTATAAAGTTTCAAAGCAGCAATTTAACTCTTTGTAGAAACAAGCAATTCTTAATTGAATCTCAGTGTTATATCCTAAAAAAACTCCCTTTTCCTAAGCCATCACAGTGACCCAATTTTAAAAAGGTGGTAGTTATAAAGAATGTAAGAGGAGGCTTCTTCTTTCCTTTTGTAAAATGTTCGCATTGAATTCATTGTAGAAACCAGTCTACAATGGCTTTTATCCTGCTGAAGCTTTAGTCAATTTTCTTCCGTTATAGGATAACCATTTTATGGATTTAACTTGTATATTTTTACTTCTTATTGCATTATTTACGACACAACAGAGGGAATATCCTATGTCTGTAGAAGTCAAGTCAGCAAAACAAACAATCCCTGAGCTTTGCCATTATTTTAGCCCAGAATGTCTTCTTTGAGATACAATCTCTCTTCTGGCAGAGACTTGTGGTCAAGATGAAGGACAAACTTAGTCTTGGAAATGCAAAATTAAAATCAAAGAAATAAAATACGCAAGACATTAAAAAGGTGTCCCACATATTTAAAAAGCAAATTAAAAGCTGTAACTCTTTTAAAAAGGTTTTTTTTTTTTCATTAAATATGATGACTGGTCTGAATATTATTCTACACATACCAAGCATGTGTTTTAAAATGTAGTTCTATCTAATTGAGCACAGAATTTAGGAACTATCAGAGGAATCTTTTCTGGGGTTACACACAATCTATAAATATTTGAGCAGACGGCACACAGAATGTGGTCATTTGCCTTTCTGAGCTGCTTGATGTCTGTTTATAATTTATATATTTGTAACGTCTTGTATACTGATTTTTGTCTTGATTGCAGGCCAAGATTTTGATTTTGAGTTTAAGGATTTAGACGTTATTAGAAGAACCTGCGTCACACACCAAATCAAGCTCAGGACTAGAGAGTTTTTTTAGTGTTCCCTCAGAAGGAAAGATTTAGACATCCAATATTCACACACCATGAACCTGGCTTTAGTTGAGTCTGGTCGAGTAAAATTGTGAGTTTAGAAAACCAAAATGTTTTACAAAAGCAACTTTAGCAGTTGTCCAGATAGTTGAAATAATAATTTTGCACATAAATTAGGGACACCCATAGAGGTCGAATCACAGAGGCACATTGCAGTTTGTCTAGTGATCGTTGATAACTGATTGCTCAAGCTCCCTGTCAGGTCCTGATTTCAGTCTGAAATCTATAAATGTTCTGAACATCTGATCACCTAGAAGAGTCCGCCCAGATCAGAGTCGTTACAGGAATTTCGACTATGATCCGGCATAACTGGGTAGGCACAAAGCGGAGATGGTCATGATGTGAAAGGGTAAGCTCAGACCACATCAGAGTAGGACGTTCAGCAGAGTCTGATGCAGATAACATGAGGATGACAAACAACAACTGTACAACAAGCGTTGACGTGATTTCGACTGCCACAAAGAGGATTGCACTGTGGAACAGGGCAAGATGTTATTGAATATTGAAGAAATGCCCAGCACACATTCAGTGTCTAGTGCTTATGTCAATGACAGTGATTTTTAAACCAAGCCCCTTTGTTTCTGCGATTTTAGCTGCTTGCATTAGTCACGTTTGCATTAGATTGACTTGTATGATCTGAATGTCTATTTGAGCCATACCCAGTCTGCATATTTGATGCTGAACTGTCTTCGTCAAGCAGCTTCAGAGGTTCTATAACCTAAACACTTGCAGGAACAGCCTTGCTCCCAAGTGTCAAGTCGGTGTGAACGCAGTGTGATCATAAGGTACGGATGTCCCAGGAACAGGAATTTTAAGTTTAACCTGCATAGACCAGAAGTGAGCTGTGCAGAGTTCTTGCCTACAGGTGCAGTCCCTCAGCAACCCTGAGCTCTTTGTATGTCAAAGATGTAAGCTGCAGATTGATCTTTCTTGTCCTCTAAGTCTGAAAACATGACACAAGTGCTTTTTGCTGATATAGGCTCCATTCAAATAGAGGTTTGGAGCTCTCCCTGGTTTACTCCATTTTGTGACCAGCGGCAAAGTTTGCCATGTCTTGAACACCTGCACAGTTCTCCCCTTCTCTGTGCCGAATGCAGTAGACAAACACACACTGCTGTAAGATCTCTACCAGGTTTTCCATAGGAAGTGTGTTGGAAGCTTTTGTTGATCTCTGTTGTTTTTGGACGGTCTGTGTTGTCCTGTAATATCTGTGTATCAACTCTGAATATGAGATTTTTCATATTTATTACATAATAAAAATGACTCAGAAGAAAATAACCAACATCTTCTTATCACAATTTGTCCAAATTAAGGTTGCACAATATATCAGGCATTTTATCTTAATCTCTTTATCAATTATGCAAAGAATTGTTGTAGATATGAGGTAGTGATGCACAGACCAAATGACCAGTGATTAAAATGTGGCAGTTTTCTGACCTCTAATAGACAAATCAGACCTCTAATAAAACCAGAAATCTGCATCAGCATCTAAAAGTCTAATTAGAGCATTTCTGTTAAGTAATTATGTGCTGTATGGCAATAATATCCTCTTTAGAGCATTGGATGCTGTAGGGGTATATTAAGACGTTTGGCTTGTCACTGAGAATCATTAGTTTTTACATAGCCAAAACAGGGTCAATAAAATGTAATTGAAATTAGGTGAGTGGCTTTTAGGAAAATATTGCAATACTGATACTGCAAAGTGCTAATACTGAAGTAGATTACAATTAACACTTTTTATTCTGTAACATCACATAATAACCCCGTGTTTCTCTGTGAACTTTAGTACCTCATTGACTAAAGAAATGCACCTGGTGTGGATGTTCAGGGAGAATTAAGAGTCATTTAATTAGCCAGATATGTTGCGGATAGTAATGAATGAACTCATAACTCTTGATATTTTATATCCTTCCAAACGTTGCATCCAAACAGTCCTTTGCAATCTTGATATTGCCATAGCGATTCAATATATTGTGACGCTCTAGTTAGATTTTTTTTTCTGTTATGTTCCCTTTCTATTCTCAATCTTTCTTCTTTTTGCTGTGTACAACATTTACAGTTGTCTGTGTATTTATTGTGTCACATTATCAACATTCTGTCTCATGTTTTGCTGTTACTGCGCTTCCCCAACCCCAGTCTAATCTTTCTTTACTTTTCACAAGTTTCAGAAAGTTAAGGATTACAGCCAGGTCTTGTGTTTGGTGCTCTATCTAATATTAAATTCTCATTGGTCAACATGGTGTGTTGTGTACATATCCTAAGACCAATACACTATTCCTGGAAGCTCCAAGTGACATGAGCGCAGCTTTATTGCCACATGTGTTTGTGTCTTCAAAGAGACGGCTCTTTTAGCTCTAATAGTCTTTCTGCATCCATTTTAAGTAGTGACTAGTCTTTAGAGGGATTTCTTTGGATCTCTGTGAGGACATGTCATTTGATGGCATATCAGATTAATTCCTGGTCAGATGAAGACTGACAGGCAGAGTGGTTGTTTTAAAATTTCTGCTAGGGCTGCTAGATTAGCCGACTTGCAGCCAGCTTGGAACACGTTCTTTGTTATGTAGCAGCGTCTGTCTGTGACGGTTGTCTGTGTCATAGAGCCTGATCAACACATGCTGATCATGCCAGAAGTTTGCCTTCATAAAAGCTGTCTGTCTCCGCGTGTGTGTGTGTGTAGAAGGGGTACCAGAAGCGGATGACTTCACCTCTCCATTATGAGTCACCGTTAGATTCCTCCTGTGGTATAACTGTGTTTCTACGCAGATCATTACCAGAACACACACATCGTAGAAATAAAAGCCAATTAATGATTTATGAATTCGGCAGTCTGTTATGGGTTTTTTATTAATTTTACAGTGGCTTTGTCACAGTTAGCAAAGCTGGGAAACGCAGCGCCGCTGTCAGCCACGGGTCAGACTCAGCCAGCATGTGTGGCGCTCAGAGGCTGTTAGAGCCGCTACGATCACACCTAGCTCATCCATCACTGCCATGGCTGAGGATGCTGAAATTAACTAGACTCACTGTTTTCCTTTAAGACTTGCAGGCTCAATTTCTCCTCTTCGTTCTTGTGTTGCCAAGGCCTCGGCCTGGTTCTCAGCTCTTTGTTTGGTTCTGTTATACCCTAAGCTTTGCTAGAGTTTAGGGTTTTCTATGTTCTTCTGTCCTTTTTTCCCCACCATCTTTAAATGGGTTGTAAATGGTAAATAACTGAACTTGTATAGCACTTTTACAGTCATTTTGACCACTTACAATAGAGCCACAACACTGACACACATTTATAACCTACCTAATCAGATCTGTAGGTAAGTTAAGTGACGTGTTACAGGAGGAAGCTGGAATTGGACCTACAATCATTGCAAGACGACCGCTTACCCTCTGAGCCACAGTTATTCCTAATAAACGAAGACCACATTGTAAGGTTCCTCCTAGAGCTAAAAGTATATTGAATCGCCGTTGTTACCATGTGCACAATATCACATTTACAAAGGACAGCATGGATGCAATATTTTCCAGCCCCAAATAATATCTTAAGGCTTGTTAGACTTGCACTGCATTGATACCCCATACTTTATGTGATGCTTTACTCACAAGTCATGTTATTATAAAATCCAACAGCAGAATCACTAATAAATGTTTTCCTGATAAAGCGAAGGCCTAGTTGCACACCCTAAGACTGTCTTTAAGAGTATAAAATACTGGAACACTAAGTAGAAAAGCAAAGTAGGCAAATGATGTTTCTAGCCTTTTTTTAAATTCTATTATCTAAGATAAAAATGAGTATTTCTGTACAAATAAATAACTCTTTTGATTTATATTTAGTTAACATCATTTTCTTTGATTTACTGACAGAAAGCCCATAGATAAAAGAACAATCATTCAGAAATCTTTGAGTTTGGATTTACCAGGTCTGTCACTTTACAGAACTAGAGGTCTAGTTCAGCATGGTGGCATTTCATTTGTTCAAGATACAGATAATAAATGAGTTATTTAATAACAAGGTTTAACGGGTGGAAATCTTTAGGCACTTGCGGTTTTAAATCGATTGATGCATTGACATCCTTTCCCCCACCTGCACACATATGAACGTTTCACTTCATCTGTAGCTAAAACTTCATGATCATCAGCCATTTTTCTGTGAAACCCATTTCCTCTCCTTCACTGCGCTGGTTTGGAGCACACAACTTGCTACCTGCTGCGCATCACAAAACACTATTCCTCTGGACTAGCTTTGGAATCGTGTCACTTTGTTTTAGTCTTTCTGTGGTGCATGTGGATCGCTGATACAGTGAAGTATCTTAAAGGTGGAATATTGAAAAATAAAAAAAGAGAAAAGACCACTCCATTGTGCCTCAAAGTTGAGAAGGGGTTCTCTCTGAAACATTTAATTGGTAAGCTCAGGCTTTGAATATTTGAAGTAACAGATAAAAAAAATCTGATGTTTCGTTAAACATCACTTCAGAAATGACTGATTTAGAAATTGTCCACTTTATTTTTAGATACAATACATGCCTTTCATATCCTACAGAAGACTGTCCCCTCTTTATGTCATGACACACAACAGACTTTCTACAATAAGCCTTTCCACATCACGGCTACTGAAGGAGATACTTGGCCGGCAGGATTCAACCAATTGACATATTAAGAAGCTGCAGGCTTGTCAATTCATCCAAACACTGCCGCTGACCTCTCTGAGAGGGAGCCCAGCAGGTAGATGCTTTTACACGGTCTTTGCTTAATGGCCCTCCTCCCTTCCAGACTCAGCCAGTGATGTTTGGAGAACCCTTGACAACCATCGCCAAGTAGCTCTTGGAGAGAGAGGGGCTCCACTTGGCTTCTCTTGTATCCGCTCTCCTCTGCTCATCTCATCCCGGCACCCCAGGCAATCTCTTAATTAGCCTCCTTAATGAGGTGGTTTCTGATTCTGGCTGTAGATTCTCAACACAGAAACTCTGTTCCCGATTTGCAGGAGAGGGGCATGTAAGGTGTGAGATGGAGTTGGTGGGCGGAGAGGCTGCACACACACTGTCATGTAAAACTATTCATAAATACCGAACCTTTTTTTTTTTTTTAAAAATTACTTTTGGTCGTTTTACAGCATTAGTGTAGTTTATTTGGATGTTTTGTGAGGGTAGTCCGTAATGGCTTTCAGACCACCAAACACAAGTTTGTATTTCTACCCGTATTAGGCCTTTGTATTGACTTTTGTTTATTTTCATACCTGCATTTATGGCAAACTCAATCACTAACCCTAACCTTAACCAAAACTTAAACCACATCAAACCTCTACATGTAACCTGTAACTCTTAAAAAAGGGGGTACTTTGCATTAGGACCAGACTTTGGCCCCTGTAAAGCTCAATGGCCTTCAGAAGGTCAGCGAATATACCACAAATGGTCCCTAAATAGACTAGTTAAACGAGCAAACACACTCACACTACCTTTCTTCAATTACAGCTGCAAGTTTAGTTTAAATTAAAATTGGATGGTCTGGACTTTGGGCCATTTCAAAAAATTCACCTTAGGGCTGAAACGATTCCTCGAATGATTCGAGTACCTCAAATATTAAAATTCCTCGAGGAAAATTTACCTGCCTTGAAGTTTCATTAATTTATGTTTTCTTATTTCGTGCACCATGTTCCGGCCGGAACTCGCTTCCGCCTCTGAGTTGTTGACGAATGCTACGTGTTAGCGGCATAACGCCATAAAGTCCAATTTTCAAGTTGAGCCCGTGGGGATTAATTAATTAATTAATTAGTGATAAGGCCCAGGTTTTCATCGTTTTTGGGGAACCAATAGGCATCCTTAAAATGACTGGCACGATGCTTGGAGTACGGCAGCCTTTCTCCTCCGGGAGCTGCTGGTTCAGAGCGAACGGTGAGAAGAGCGCTGCAGGAGTATTTATACAGGTGAGCAGATAGACTGAACTTGGCGGGCGGCTGAGTAGTTGATGGTTAACTTGTCAGTGTAGCTTTACGGACAAACCACACAATAAATTTCATATCATCTCAACAAACGGGTAGCGGAAATCATCGTGGCGGTACATGGCTGGAAGATGAGTTTCTGAGTGTGACGAACGAAGGTGCTGTAAATATCCCGAATTGCTGCCCCCATTCTTACTGTCCTACCCAGTCGTCTCCCCCACTCCTCACATTAGGTTTGTTTGTTCGTCTTTCCACCCCCATCTTACGTTCACTTGCCCTCCGCCCCCTCCACCACACCAGACAACATTTCCCGTATTCTCAAACCCGAAGCTTGACAGGTGTGGGGTAAGGTGAGAATTCATCTATTAAACTCACTTCTGAAGATGAATACATAAACTAAAAGCTGGATCAGCTCACATGTATTTGTGAGCCTGCCTCTTTATAATTAAATTGAATATAATTTCAGATTTTTGTATTACTTCAGGATAACTTAGAAAGTGAACTATTATTGTTACAGGTTAGTTTTCTAAACTACAAAAAAGTAACTGTTAGGGATGCTCAAAAATGAAAAATTGGACTGATATTGATATCCGATAGTAACACTGGTGTTATGCCAGATTTATCAATATTTTATTTTATAGCTTTTTTTTTTATCCGATTGCTCAATTAATCGTAAGAATAATCGATAAATTACTCTATTACTAAAATATTTGTTTACAACAACCCTACTTCACCTGTATTTCACTGCATGTATATTTTCACCAACTGACCAGCGTCCCTGTCCTGGCTGGATAAAGACTTCCCACACCATTCTTCTGCCACCACTTTGTTTCTCAATGCAAATGCTGTTTTCATGGTCATGTGGAGTTTCTCTGCCACGCTCAGCATTTTCCATATTGACTAAAAGATGTTAAACTCCATCCTCTAACATGTGCTGCGTTCCTTAGTCTTTGTGATGCCTTTGGTTTTCCAGTTTAGTTACTTTCTTGTTGTTGTTGAATATGTTGAAAACCTTGAAAAATATGCTCCTCTATGTCTGTGAATTTATCTAAATGAAATGCTTTGAAGTTTGTTTCACTTGCTAAAATGGGGGAAAAGTTTAAAGGGTCTGAATCCAAAGCAAGGCAATGTAGCATGGTTTTTTTCCCCCTCCCATTGTTGTTAATGATTGTTTTTCATTAAAACTAAGCTGTGTGTGCTGCAGTAAAGATTTGTGTCCATAAATAAAAGCTATCAGATTTTTCATTGATGATTATCCTAGCAAGTATAGCAGTGAGTTGTTCTTCTACGCCCCCTTCTGTCCCTTCCCTCATAGTTTGTGGTCTGATGTGCAGCCACATTTATTTGATCCCACATATTTCTATCGAACAGCTTTTGGGAAGTGTTTTGGACTTGTTGGGACTTGGTAAAGAAAACGTTGTCAATGTCATGAATTGAGTCATACTTGCTTGAAGTCTTTAAAATTTTTAATTAGACCAAAGATTCCTAACATCCAAAGTAACAATCAGCTTTTGCACAAAACGTTAAGAAATCCAGCTTTCTGTTGCCACCAGTTTTCTTTGTGTCTGTAAGGCGGTCCAGTTAGCACCATGGTTAAAACTTTATTCAGTCTGTAGGTTCAAGTAACCTATTTTTGATTCTTATCTCAATTACCTCAGCATTTCTCTTATTTTTACATTTGTCACTGCTCTCCTTGGTGAATAGAAACCTATTGCTGATCCGTGTTTCCAGCTCCCTCCCATGTAAGAGCAAAGTCCCTTGTGCAGACTTTATTTGGCAGTTTGACACAAAGTAGTCTGTAACTCTGTAATATACTAAAGAAATATATTGTAATGTATATTACAATATATTTGTATATTACTAAAAAATTGCTTTTTTTAGTTTTAAAAGCAATTTAGCTTTTAAAACTAAATTGCTAACAGTTTGTGGTCTGGTGATCTTTTCATTCATGCACATAAAAAAGGGAGTTCCTTTATGCTGAGATGAACATGTTTGGAGCCACCACAAAGTTATTACAACAAATTACTGTTTCAGAGATAAATGAATGTGATGAATGCAGGTTGAACTTGTTTTCCCCACCTTAACTAGTGCTCTCTGTCCACCGTTTACAGACATGCCCATATTTGGTCAGTGTCCCGCACAGGACGAATTCTACCTGGTGATGTGCAGCCACTGCAGTCATGTGGTCAAGCCTCAAGCCTTCCAAGCACACTACGGTAAGTGTCACTCAAAGCATGATTGTCATGACATTGTGAGCCTGGCTTTACAAAACTTAAGTCAAGGCCTTGGGAACGCTGCTGATAGATGTACAGCCTCCGAGTCATGCGACTTGTTTTGTTCTTTCTGAGGATATTTAATGGATGTTTTTATGTTACAGTTGATGGCTGGTGCTTATTTGTGTAGTTACCAAGTAAAGCAGGGGTGTCAGATGCATTATCATTTCGGGCAATATCAACATCATAAATGTCCTCAAAAGGTCAGTTGTGGTAGAATGCATTGATAAAAGACCCATTTACAAACTGTTAAAAAGTGAATGAACAGCTGTTTCTACATTGGATGGGCACTTGTTAAAGTTAAATAATGAGTATTATTAGCAGTATACAGATTTTAAAAAATGCTACGATTTGATTAACAAAATAATATTTAAGTACACACTGTTATTGTGTAGGTTAAAATATCAAATTTGTGTTGCAAAAAATGCTTTTAATCCATTGCTTCGCCACACAGTCAACAATCTGATGTTTGTCTTTTTTGGATTTCTTTGTTTCTCTTCAGACTTTAGGAAAGCGCTTCAACTGTACATGGTCTGCGGTACAACATTTACTGTTTCCTAGTTGCTTTTGCTGTGATAGTGAAGTCCAGCCATCCGTTGTTCTTACATATTGATCTTGTCTATCATTCCGTTGCCATTTCTCATTCCTACTAGAAACCTGAAATACTGCCAAATAAATGATTTAAGAGTAGCTGGGGCAGCTTCTGTTTCAACTACATCAGGCAAAGCCATGCTTTACACTTGTTTAAAGCTAATTTAACACTGTTAATGTTAATTGTACATATATAACACATTTAATTAGCTAAGTTGACTAAAGTGCAAAATATTTTAGACAAAAAGCAAAATGATTAAATTACACTAAAAGGACAAAAAAACATTTACATTGACTATTCCTGGTCAATAAAAAGTTAAATAAGAGCTAGTTAATTTTTAAAAGAATCTCCACAGATGTACTGTAAATTATTTTTAAAAGAGGAAGAACATCAGATAAGATGAGGCCAGACAAACATTTTTAAAATCTATGCAAAAACATATCATTGGAGCTGTTCCAGGACCCAAGTTCAGTCTCAATCAGAGGTGCCTTTCTTTTTTTTCTTTTTTTTAATTTAAATTAATACTTGATAAAGTACCATTTTAATGCTAGTATTCTTCTCAGTGCCATCTATCCTCTTAAACTGTGACACCTGTAACTCTTGTCAAGGTCAGCCACCAGGGGGAGGCAGAACAGCGCAGTGCTCCTGCAAGGAATCACCTCTAACAATTATGCTAACAACGTTCACTTGACTCCTCCTACGCTGTTAAACATTATCACCAGTGTGGGATATATTATTTCTGATCTACTTCACCGTGTAGATTGGCTGTCAATCCTGTCAGGGTGATTGTTAATTTGAGACAAGGGGGGAAGGAGGGACCTGGAGGTTAGTCCCCTCGCAGTAAATGAAATTAAAGGCACACTGACAGCATCCCAGCAGGTGACTGCCAGACTGTTATCGACTCAAAATCTGATTCATAGAGAGCATAATGAGTCATTTACAGTGATTTTAACATGTTTTGTGCTGTTTGCTTCAGTTGTGCAATGATGAGTTATACAACCATATTGTCTGTAAATGTACGAATCACGTTTTCTTTTTCCAAACATGCTAATAGCAGCTTTAAATCCCCTTATTGTAGCTTTTCAGGAGCTGAGGATTCACCCTCTGCAGTAATTATAAGTGAATCCTCATATTTGCAGCGCTGAATCTCAGGACTCATGAAAATTGCAGGATTCCATTTTTCTATTTTTCTTTTTTTTTTTCCTCTCTTGGTTCACTTTTTGTATGAAATTAGTTGCAGATAAGCTTCGGTTTGAATTTTTTCTTGTTTCAACTCTGCAACAAAAGTGTCAAATTAAAGTGCAGCTCTGCAGCCGTACGTGGCCATACAGATTAGCAGGTCTCTTGCTGAGCTTTTACTCCATGTTCTTCCCTCTGATGTCGTTATGGGAAGACGCCATGCGGAGTTAACACCGGGGCAGAAGCGCTGATCTCTGTACCATCCAGATCGTCTCAATATGATGTGAACGTGCTTCTTTGAGCCCATCTGTCTTCTGGAAGGTGTTTGAGCTTCTGCGGCTGATCCCAGCAGGGGGAAGGGAAGGGGGGCGCTAACTACTGGACGGGACTCTGCAAGCGCCCGTTCACTTTTCTGCCCTTTTATGAATCTGTTGAACAGGTGCAGATCTGGTCTAATAGACTTCCACAAATATGTTTTGGGGTTTTTTCTTTCTTTTTTCTTGGATGAATGCACTTGAAATGCTTTATTTACTGACAGGTGTATTCTGAATATATTTAGGATATTTTAGATGTTGCTGTAAGGTTATAACCAGTATGGAATTGTGGCATTTGATTATTTTTTTATTTTTAATTTTTTAAACTATTTATTAGTAATATGTGACTGTGACTGCTCGGCACAGTATTAATAAACCCAAATCTAGTTTTTGGAAAACATTCCAAATTATCTGACCTTCTCTTCTCCACTTACTTAAAAAAAGTGTTACGTCACTAAGCTGCACACAGTAACTGCATTGAATCTTTTTGTCAAATTCATTGATATTTATTGATCCTCTTGTGGAACAAACAGTGTGGAGAAAATAGCAAAAATAACATTCCGATCATACTGTCAGTTTTGTTCTTTTTTATTTACCACCAGTGAAATTTATCATCACAATAAATTTAAAATTGTTCTTGACAAACGATATGACAAATGTCATCTTCTCACTCCTTGTTTTTGATTCCTTTCTTGTTTTCTTTCTTCATGTTCTTTCCCTTCCTTGCAGTTTGTGGTTATTGCAGCTTCCAAACTGTCTGATTAAAATTCAGACTAAGCTTCAGGGTTAAAAGCATTTTTCTTTCTCTTGTGTTGGAGCAGAGGACAACAACGAGAACTTTGTCAGAGTAAATGCTGAATTTGTCTTCAGACTCCTGATTTGCTTTATTTCTATAATTAACAGCTGAGAGTCCCGTTACGAGACCCAACGTTTCTGCGGTCGCCTCCTGGGATTCTGGACCAGCTCTGACACACGACCATGTTTTCATTCTGGAAACTCCACAACTGATCAGAGTTCATTTTGGATCTGATGTGTGATATTTCATTCTTCTATTTTTGTCCCTTAGTTTTCTCTCCAAAACAAAGACTCGCCCTAACCTTTCCTTCTCCCGTGCAGCCTTTTATCAGTCTGCACGGCAGCTGTTGAGCGATGCTCAGTCTGGAAATAAAGCTCTTGACCTATTGGCTGCTTCTATTTCAGGCTGTGGAGGCATGAATCACAAATGCTCCTTTTCTTGTTGTTAGGGGGGGAAACCTGTTCAATACGACAATTGTCATCTTTAAAGAAGAATATCCACGTCTCTTCTCTTTTTCATGCCTCATTGTGATCTAGTCTAACTGTCTAAGAAAATTTCATAAGGGCTGGGTAGTAACTAGTTACATTTACTTGAGTAACATTTTGGAAAATAAAGTACTTTTAGGAGTATTTTTTTTACTACACTGTCCTTTTTACTTTTACTTGAGTAAATGTATTATGAAGTATTGCTACTATTACTTGAGTAAAATTTCTGGATTCTCTACACACTGAACGAAGAACAAACCATTTTAACCAAAGATTCACCAGACACAGACCTGCAGTTTAAAAAATAAAAACAAAAGGTTTTGTTGGCTCTAGTGGCCTTTTATTTGAAAGTAGTTCGACAGGAAACAGGGCAATGAGAGACGAGGAAGACATGCAGCAAATGTCTCCAAGCCAGGAATCGAGCCTGTGACCACTGCCACGAGGACTAAAGCCTCAATATGTGGGTCGTGCTTTCCCCCTGCGCCACCACAGCAACCCGTGCACACCTGGAGTTTTTGCTAGTTTCTTCAAGTTTTTTGTTTAGTTTTGTTTTTTTTAGTGAGAGACTGATTTGGAAAAAATTTCTTTTACCTAATTTTGTTATTATTACTTATATGAATTATTGCTATTTTTGTCCTTGAAATACCAGAAATTCCACTTAATTTTACATTTTGGTCCGTCTGATGATGTAATTTTCAAATATTGCTGATAATTTGATCAGTTACACACTATTTCACTAGACTTTTTACCAAATGCCTTTTTACTCTTACTTGGGTCCTTTACCCACCTCGAGCAATTTCATTGCTTGTACTGGTTTTGTTGATTTCAGTCTGTTTTGTGCTGTTATTGCAGAGAGAAGGCACAGTTCCACCAGCAAGCCGGTCTCCACATTGCCCTTCCCGGTGTCGGGCAGAAACCGAAGTGCCGGCAGCGGACTGAGCTCGGGCTCCGCGGCCGGAGTTCCAAGCGGAGGGATCCCCAACCGAACATCCACCGCCCTCTCCAGCGTGTCGTCGTCATCGTCTTCGTCGTCATCCTCCTCCAATCCCAAATTTCCGAAATCAGCCAAAGACAAGCTGCAAACCATTCAGCGAAGACCTCCCCACTCCACGTGCAGGACGGGCCCATCTGACAAAATGTAAGTTTTAATCCTTTTAGTTATTCCAACTTTTCTTGGAATTGTGAATTCTTTATTGTTCAACATAAACTTCTTGTATGTAGGTATCATACTTTTTGTTGGTTTTGATCAATGTTCGGGTTTGTCCAAACAGGCCCTTTCATGGTTCCACATCTCTCGCTCACTATTTTCTTCCTTCTGCATTAGTGATTCTAACACAAGATTTGCTACTTGCAGGGTTGGGCGATTTGGCTCAAAAATAAAATCTCCCTTTTTTTCCACACGATCCGATTTTAATAAATGTTTCTGTCTTGCTTTCTTTTCTAAAATAGAAGTCGCAAATGACAAAAAATATTTTCAGAGTGGCTTTTATTTCAGTCATCGCTTCTGAGAGTTGTGCAATGGAGTACAAGTGTTTAATTATGTTGTTTAATTATTAGAATAAAGTCATAATATTAACAGAATAATGATGGAATTTTACCAGAATAAAAAACGGGTTTAATGCGAAAAAAGCTTCTAGATCTGACATGATCAGCTCAGTCTGTGTGATTCTTTCTTCGAAGTAGACTCAAGTCATTGCTGATTATAATTACATGCTGATGTGGTAAAAGATTAAATATGTTCTTGCCTGTAAAACGGATATCAGGATGCAAACATTTTTATGTGTTGTGGACAAGTTCTCATCAAATTCCTAAACCTACGACTTTATTCTCGTAATTAAAAATAATAATAAATTAATCATATCCTGAAGTTGACATGAATTTAAAGTCAAAATAAACAAGCTGGAAAACATGCTTGTCAAACAAGATGGCCGCCAGAAATCACTCCAAAATTTGGAAACCCAAGGAGTGCACTGGTGGGGAACAGAAGAAAAATCCAGATATTTCAAAAAATTTAATATTCAGATCCATAAAATTGGCCCTAGCTTTCTCAATTTTCACATTTCATATCTGTAACTTTCTCTTCCAGCCCGGCTGTGAAGGTGGAGAAGATGCACCTGAAGGTGGAGTCGTCAGCGAAGCCGCTGCAGGCTCCCTCCGCCCCCGCCACTTCCTCCTCCTCTACGCCCTCTTCTAACACCACTGTGAGCACTGCCGCCAACACGACTCCCACGTCGTCGTCGTCCTCATCATTGCCGTCATCATCATCATCAGCCCTTAAACCAGGCCTTAACTGTCCCCTCATACCAAAGCCTCCATTGCTGGTATCTGGTCCCATTCCCAACGGCAAGGGCCTCCCTGCAGACAAGAAGCAAGACAGCAGCACCAGTAGCAAACGCCACGTTAACAAGAAGGTCTCAGGTCAGTCGGAAGGGGAACAAAGACACCTTTTTTTTTAATCCGGATTATTTTTATTTAATACCATCACGATTGCTGTCTTTTGTTGTTTTTTAATCATCTAACTCTTCTAGATATTCTAGTTTCTTTCTTGCAGTATTTTTCAAATTTCACATATTACATCAGCTCCCTAATTTGTTCATCTTAGAATTACCACCTCTAACAAGAAACAGATTTCATCTGATTAACGTTTCAAAGACAGATGCACAGGATTTGTTGGTAACGAACGAGCTAACCTGTTTTTGTTTTGTGTTGTTTTTTTACCCTGATTTTTTGTGCTTGTAGAGCGTGAGTTCAATCCTGATATTCACTGTGGCGTTATGGATGCTACAGGTCGGAAACCCTGCACAAGATCACTAACATGCAAGGTAACCACACTGCTTTTACCTCCGCAAATGCTGAACAGAGCATCTTCAACATTTGCTCATGGAAATTTGACTTCAAACTCGAATTTTCACAGTTTTTCTAAAAAAAATTTGAGATTAATCTCAAAATTATTATTTTTTTTTTGGCAGAAATTCTCATTATTTTGTCTACGGTGAATCTTAGTAAAGTTTTCACCTGCAAAGCTACTGACGGTTTAATGTCTTTAGCCTCTTTCAAAAAACATTTCCGTCATTTCTGCTGGTTAGAACTAGTTGTTTACTATTATTGGTTTTTGTGTTGTTTTTTTTTAATCGCAATCAGAATTGTAATTTATCACGATGACGACTAGTGCTGAAATGGTTAACCGGATTAAAAGCGATGAATGGATTATTGAAATAATTGTCAACTAACTTGGTAATCATTTAGTCATTACTTGGAGTACAAAGACTCAAAAAAGGCCAATTGCTGAAGGAACAACACACTCTGAGCAGTAATTAAGCCAAAGATGTACAAAAGTATTTACATTTGCATTTACAATAAAAACTTTGTCTGTAAATATGTTCTACCCAGAACTCCTCAAGTGACACAGTTTTAGCTTCACCTGGTTCAAATTCTGTAAAAAAAAAAAAAAAAAAAAAAAACTCCTATGAAGCACCTATCAAATTATTACTAATCAACAGCTTGGTCCTACACTGTGTTGATGATGAGTCGAGCAGAAAGCGCTGAGGAAGTATTTTTAGCTGCAAATGCATCCTTTGCTACAAAAGATCAAATGTAAACCGAAGGAATGCTGCCATTGCATTTAAAGCAGTAAAATATTTATTTTATCGATTTAATTATTTGCATCTTTTAATATATTTCAAATATTGCAGCAAAAATCTGCAGAATGTGCCAATTTTATCTGATTAGTCATCAGAATAATTGATGACCAATCAATAAGCTGCAAATTAGTTGCAGCTTATTAGTTTTAGCTGCAACTAAAATAATCATTAGTTGCAGCCCCAGTTATGACAAACTGCATGGCGTTGAAGTAGAGTCTGGATAGTTTCTCTTACTACTGCTTTCCATTAATGGGACCATGAGAGCAGAAATGACTATTAATATCTTTAAAGACTTGATTAAATGTCATTATTTTTAGCTGTAACATTGAACTGCTTAATGTCACTCGTGTTCTGAAGTGGCCTTTAATGCAGGTGGCAGATTGGTGCCTTAAACATTGATGTGTTTTAGAAAAGGGTCTGTATTTCTGAAATTAGTCAAAAGCTGTTTCTTAATACTGAATACAGAACTTAATACCATGTAGTCTGCAGTGATGAACAGACACTGATTATGAGGCAAAGAAATTTATCTTGGATCTAAGAACTGCTTAATTAATTTGAGTGTTCACAAAAAGTTACTTTATGACAGTAACTCAGAAAGTGAAACTAATGTTACACATTTATGAACCACACATATATTCTCTGGGTGCACAGCTAATGAAAACCCAAAATTCTGTTGCGATATGACATAAGACTGGCTTAAAGACATTTTTCAACAAAAATGTTTGTCAGTTTGTTGTCTTTGGCGTCCGCCACGAGGACGTTGCTGAAGAAGCCGGCCGTTCAGAGTACTTCCTCTAAAGCATTTTAATGAAAGGTTGAGTGGAAGGAAAAAGTGTGGTGAGGCAAAAAAGTTGCAGCCATTTGCATTACTATTTGTTTAACGCCCCTGCAGACACATTCCTTAGGCCATCGGAGGGCCGTGCCTGGAAGAAGGAAGCGCTTCGACATTTTGCTGGCAGAACACAAGAACAGAACGAGAGAGCGGGACAGGGAACGAGAACTGCACCAAACCCATTCCCAGCAAACTGCCCCCCTCAGGGACCCACACCCCTCTCCCCAGCTCGCCCCTAGCCATGACACCCACCCGGTTTCTCATGGCAACGGACCAGCCCCTGATACCACAAAGCCTTTGTCACTTGGAAAGCCCAAATTTCACAGTCCCGGTCTTCCTCGGTAAGCACCGCGCTGCGTTTGTTCAAACACTTTTGTGTCCTGTTTGCGTGGTTTCCTGAAAACAGTTAGCATGTTTCTGTCTATCTGTGTTAATCAGACTGAACAACAGTCACGCTGGAGGTTCCTCTGGGGATCCTTCGGTAGTCCACGAGTCCCTGCACCATCCCCAGCCTACCCCAGACGTTTTATCCAGACCCTCAAGTGACGAGGGAGAGAACGAGGAGCGGGAAGATGGCTCGGATAAACTGGACTTTCTCTATTCAGGTTACCACCCACGACCGGCAGCTGTAAGTTCTGTTAGCACACTTTCTTTTTCTTTTTTTCAACAAAGAATGGCTGTTTTTGTTTCTCACCCAAACCCCATCTCTCTTCCCAGTACTGTACCTTTGGAAGTCGACTGATGGGGAGAGGCTTTTACTCCTTTGATAGGCAGTGGGACAGAGTGCGATGCGCCCTGACCACCATGATGGAAAAGCATGTTAACTCTCAGATGTGGAAGTGAGAATCTCTAGTTTTTGTTCAGTTTCAGCACCGCATATTGAATGCAATAGTCTAGAAAAGTGTTTTTTGATCATTTTTCAGCTCCTGTTGTGTGGAAAAAATATGAAAATTGTTTTGATTTTTCAGATTTTTTTTTTCCAAAGCAAAAAAAAATAATGCAGTTATTTTTATGTTTCATTTGCTAAACCAGATGTTGATTTTAACTCATTCGCTATCAGTATTTACGGTGTTCAGTTACCAATTGAATACACACCCAACTTTAGAAAAATACATTAGTGTTCTGCTTCACTGCCTTTTTGCTCTCTGTACTACTTTAAATTCATTTTATCAGATCTTTGAATGTTGTTTAAAAATATATGTGAAACTTTAAACAACCTACCTTAAGTGTAAGAAAATATAAGACTTAGTTTTTTTTATTTATTTATTATTATTATTGTACTGATTTAAAAGCAGTTAATTTTCTTTTTATTACACTCCTAACCCAAATGTGAGCATTTTGGGGTTTCATTATTTGTGATACTTCCTACATAAATGACCAGAATGCTATAAGAAGCACAGAATAATATCTAGAACTTTGAGTCTGGTAAAGTATAAAATCTTACAATGAAATATATGTGGAAGTCAATATACAATTGAAGTATTTTATCTTAAATCTAGAAAGAAAAACATAATCTTTAAAAAGCATTCCTCTTGTCCACATTTTGACACGTTACAAACGTTAGCTTCATTGTGTTTTATTGAAATTTTATAGTATGAATCCTTTCCCAAAGCGCGAGGCAGCAAAAAGACCCTTCGCCTTCACCTTCAATTGATTTGGGAAAGGCGCAAAAGATTTTAGTTTGTATTAAAAAAGAAAGTAATAATTTCTGTGTTTCTTGCTGTGTAGGAAAATCCCCCTGGCCTTGGAGAATTCCTCTCTCACACCCCTCCACAGGACAAGCACAAATTCCCACGGTAGCACTCCCTCGTCAGGCTTCCTGAGCCCCCCGGCGACCTTGCCCCAAAGCCCCTACAGCCAATCTGTCGAGAGCAGGTCATCGCTCTCCTACGGGACCACCTTAAACGCTCACAGCTCCCTCCAGGGCGGGCCTGAGCACCCGGCCTATGGCACCACGCAGGCCAGACAAGTGTCTTCGTTGCCGCAGATGCCTTCAGCCCACTTGTCCTCATCCTCGTCTTCTTCAGCTGCTTCGCTAGCCTCCGGCCGGGCGTTGAAGTCGCGTTCATCCAGCAGCAGCGCCGCTACCAAATCATCTTCCTCATCCTTCAAGCCCAAGGAGCTCTCCTCTGGCTCCTCCGCGCCTGTCGTACCGAACTCCACCAGCGGGGGCAGTGCTGGAGCGAACAACAGTAGCAGCACTAGTTTCAGCTCGGGAAAGAAGAGGAAGAACAGTTCTCTCCTTTCTTCATCCCATTGCTCTTCTGAATCCTCTTCTTCTTACGCCGGTGCCCCTTCGTCATCCTCCTCCTCCTCTTCGTCGTTCAAGAAGAACTGTGCAAACGTGGGCAGCTCAGGGAGCACCTACCATCACGGCTCGTTGGGAGCTTCGTCTTCGCTGTCCTCCTCCCACAGCGGCGTTCACAGCGTGGGGCTGAACTGCGGCCCCAGCGTGCGGACCAACTCGCTCAGCCTCAAGGCGGAGCCTTCGGCAGGCGGCTCGTCAGGGCCGCCGACGCGGGGCCCGCCCTCGGGCAGCCCCGCCGAATCCATAAAGCGAATGAGCGTGGTGATGAACAGCAGCGACTCGACGCTCTCTCTGGGGCCGTTCGTCCACCACCAGCCCGCTTCGTCGTCGGACCACCACACCAACTTCAGCCACCACTCGGTAGACGGTCGCCTGGAGGCCAAGAAGCGGAAAAGCTCATCCGCTTCCGGTGGCGTCAACAGCGGAGGCGGAAGCGGAGGTCTGGGTAGGGAAGGAGCAGCAGGAGGAACCGGACCGGGCCGGCCCAAAATGACCAAGCCCCCCGCTCTTAACAACATCCACGGGAAGCACAGCCGGAGCATTCCAGGGACGCCGGGTCTGCCCAACAACTCTCATTTACATCAGGTTAGTGTCCCAAACGTAAACGTGTCTGTGCTACTCGGCCTGCCACGATAAATGTAACTGGGCGATTAATTGTCCCAAGAAATTATTGCAATAAATGATAATATTGTCGTTATGAGACCATTTTCAACCAAAGTAAAGATAATGGTGTAATAATGCAAGTACACACAGTCAAAGATCACTAAACTAATTTCTAATGAACATTTAACAGTGGAACTGGAGGATATATAAAAATACAATGCATGAGTACAATTGTTGGTTACTCTACCCACATAAAGTTGCAAATGGTTCATCTACAAAGTGAGGGTAGGTATGAACATTATGAGTTTTTATTTGCAACGTTTTTTGTCTTCTTTGCAAATGAGCTTAACGCTTTGGTCTTTTAAAGAAAATCCCAATAAAATGTCATTTGCAAGAATTTGTAGTTGTAATGAGACAAAATGCGCTTTGCATTGTAGCACAGCAAAAGTTTAAGATGTGGACAAAATAATGAGATAAGATTACATCTGAGCACTTCTAGACCGCCACGTTCAAACCAGAGGGATTACAGCCTGTGATATAAACAATGAACTGTAAAGGTTTAAGAAATACTTGATGCTTAACCAAATCATCCTTCAGTTGATCAACTTGTTATCTCAACGGCGTATTTTATTTTTATTCATTTGTTTGTTTTTCGCCTCCGCAGCCAAAAGCTCGTCCCTGACAGCGACTTCCTGCCTCTGCGATGGAAACAGGCGGCCAGAGGAAAGTCCAGAGTGGTCTGCAATCTGTTCTGGACTGCACGAGGCCTTGTGAAATAAAATCCACATGACTCTCAGCTTCCCACAATCCTCAGGGTGGAGATGATCTGGACTGCCCAGTGAAGTAGATGTGGTCCTTACTATTTCTCCCAAAGCCATGTGTGCGTCAGGTGTGTGCGTGTGTATGCGTGTGTGTTTGAAAAGAGGTGGGCAGAGATACCGAATGCAAAGTAGAACCCCCGTGCCCCTGTACCCCTCTGCCCCATTAATCCGAGAGGTCTTCCCAGCTGTTTTGGAGATAGGGGGAACACAACAAGCCGATTTATTTCCGTTCGAGTACAAGAGCGAGTGTGTATATGTGCGATAGTTTTTAAAAAAAATTTTTTTTTATATTACTCCTCCGCACCCCCAAATGTTAAATTCTGCTGGAGTCCCCAGCTTTATTCCACCCCCATCGCCTGATCTCAGAAGCCTTGCAAGGAGAGCCGGAGGAGACTCAAAGTTTCTAATTGCAACACCTTAAATCACAACATGACTACTTTTTTAAATGTCCGTTACAGTCCGACGCGTTCAGTAACCAAGGGTTACACGCAGTCGCCCCCTAGCGGATAATCTGGTCAACTCTTCCAATCATCCAGAATAATTATGCAAGTGTTACCTTTTTTTCTGATTTCTAATGAGCTTTGTTTTTTTTTTGTTGTTGTTTTTTTAACACTGGACTACAAAGGGTCTTTGTAGACTTGGTGAAGACGGTTGTGCTTTTAAATGTGAAAAAGGACACCTGATGTGCCCATTGGATCGATTCTTTTGTCAGCGAGAAAAGCCTGTCCCTGAGGGGACGTCTCAGTTTCCTGAATCTATACATTGTACAAAAAAAAACAGCGACAGTAGACCTACCCTCCCACCCCCGAACTGTGAAGCGCACTAAATAATTGTGCTTAGCTGTCCACAAAGCTCGCCAAAAAAACTGCCACAGCTTTGCCAACTACTTTCTATTATAAGAGGAGAAGGGTAGGGGATCGTTAAAGCCACAACTTCCCTACTTTATCCCCACAAAGCGGTGTGAAATTCTCAGCTATGTGTGGACAGATGTGAATTGTAATGTTTTCCATATGGAATCAGGCAAATGGTACGTCTTAACTGGAACAAACTTGCACGTCTACTCGTCTTCTGTGGGGTGTAATTGTCCCTCCCAGTGAGTAACCACTACCAAATCTCTGGTTGTTAACTTTCCCGACACCTCACGGTCATAAAGAAGGGGGCGTGGTTGTTGGCTATGGAGTGCCAAAACTGCAGAAATGTTCTAAACAAAAATTTAAACGTTATTTATCCACAAAGGAAATTGAAAGAAAAAAAATATCCCGACTTATTACGTCAATTTTTTGCGCATTATATGATTATAGAATACCATGTGAATTCATTAGAAAATGAAAACAAATCTTAATATCTCATAATTATTTCAGTATTCAGTTATTTCATGGCTTTTCTTTTTATTGCTGCAGTACATCATGAAATGATTCAAAATGTCTGTGACTCAAAAAGTTCTTGATGTGTTGCAGCAACCAACCATGAACTAATTGTTCAAATAAAGGTTTGTTCTTAATAATCAAAAAGAATATTCTGTAGTTTATTATAAATTTAATAAACGTTTTATGCATTTCTTTGCAACTTCAGTTTTGTAAAAAATAAAATAAAATAAAATAGACAAATTAAAATTAGGCACTTTTGGATCTCCATAGAACCCTAGCATAATACTAACCCAGGTGGATCTCAATAAAACATGTTTGAAAATGTCTTTCAGCTACTTAATTGAAAAAGCGAAACGGTTTATTTCTATTCAGGTTGAAGATCGAGGCTTGCAGCCAATAGAAACCTAATGTCAAGTTTCTCGGATAATAAGAATATTACCGATGATTTTTAAAAAAGGGGGATGTTTTTATTCTTTGAAATGTTGCCTATGGAAAAAGTACAGCACAGGTGGACCAGCCTGCTGGACGATAACAGCCTTCAGCTTTTCTGCATTCTTGGTTCTGGTGTCTCTCATCTTCCTCTTGCTTGCACCCGTTGGTACTTTAGGTGAATTGCTCTAAAACGACTCGATAAAACTGAGTGGACCAACACCAGCAGTTCATGGGACTCCCCCAAAGCAAAACATAACACTGGAGCTCAATAACTTGGATGCCACTTCTCCACTGCAACCACTTTTTGTCCTTATGCCCTTGTCCGGGTATTCTACAATTCCTTTTTTTTTTGGAGTATCTCACCAGAGGGAATTTCACCAGTTGTTGTCCTGGATTACGTCTGTGTGCGTCTTGAACACTTGCTGCAGTCCAAGCTTAGTGAATCGCTCTTGAATGGGACTTTGCCATTCAAGAGCAAAGTCTTGAATGGCAAAAGTTATTTCTTTTGCTTGAGCACACTTTTTCCTTCCACTTCATTTTCTTTAGCAAAGCCCTTTTCCTGGCTTGTGGAAGGTGTTAGAGACTGTCTGCTGGACAACTGTAAGAAAGTCTTCCCCACAATAGTGCTTTAAAAAAATTCCCTCATGTAATAATTCATAATTTATATGAGAAACAGTTTATCAGCTGAAAGAAATAAATCATCAAACTTAGCAGAACACTTGAAATGGATCCCTTTAAGTCTGAGCTTCAATGTTTGAATTGAATTCTGGATTTTCTAATTTGAGATGCAGTCGAATTTCAGTATTTCTCAAAAAAAAAAAAAAAAAAAACACAGGCAATACTCACTCGTTTGTTTTTGAACAATGGTTTCAGGTGAGTTTTTCTGGTGCGAGATTCATGAAGATGGCTTCACGAGAAAACAAGCTTTTTAGCAACTCCCGTTTATTTCTATATACAAAAAAAAATACAAATAAAAATCCTTCACTGATGTCAAAGCTGAAAAGTTGTTTTTTTTTGTCGTTTTCTAAGAAATACTCTTTAATTCACCATGTTTTCTTGTAGCCTATGTATCAAGTGTCCCTATTTGAGAATACATATTTTGTTAAATTGTACATAGTAAAGTATGTATTTTTGCACGGGCATTTTTCCTACATGCTGAATTTTTTGGTACAATTTTAAAGATTATTTATTTATTAAGAAAAAAAAAAAGAGATCTTGCGGACAAGACTATTTGAAGTGGTTCACTGCCAAGTCTATACGATGCAATACATCCCGTTCGTCGAAGCATCTCATGAATCGTGTACTCGACCTTTAAAGAAGGGACAGGGAGACGTCGCCGCCGTAGCATGTGTCTGTATGAGAGATACCTTTATTCATGTACCAAGGTCTGAATCACGCGTGCTTTTTACCAGACGGTTTTATGTTGCCTACTAATCCGACTCTGTGTGACCCCTGTTGGTCTGAAATGTCACGGCCTGAAGCTGTGCCCGTTTAAAAAAAAAAAAAAAAGTTTTAGGGACTTTTAAGTCGTCCGCCGTGTAGACTTGAACACATTTCATGTTTGGAGGGTGGGGGTGTTATAGGGACATGGCAATCTTTTCGAGGAAGAAGAATTGAAAAGTTGTCTGCTTCCTCGTTGCCAGTTTAAATCGCAGCTTTTCCAGGATGAGTTCAGCAGCAGTTCGAAAGAAATATCAAATCAAGAAAGTGCCTGAATTAGTTTCTCTCCCTGACTCTTTGAGGACAGTATTCGTCGGGTGGCTTTATCCTACTTGAATGTTCAAAGTATTGGAGTTTGGTTTAAATATCAGCCTGTGAACCCTTAAAGAAAAAAAAAACAAAAAAACCCCAGAGCTTCTCATCCACTCGGTTATAAACACTTTTGTTTTCCTTCAGACGACATGTTGAAATTTTGTTCCGTTTCACCTTTTCAAACTCCACTGAGATTTTTCTTTTCAGATGGAAACATTTGAGGATGTTTTGTTTCTTATCTGCACCGCAGACCTGGAATGTTAAATGTGACAGAGAATCCAACTCATGTCTGGGAAGAAAAAAGAATTAAAAAAACAAAAAAAAACATCATTCATACTTTGTAAAAGCGTGTATAGATTTTTGTTTTCTGTATACATTATCAGAATCATTTTCAGCTGGACTTATGTATTTGGCTGCTATGTAATTCATGAACAAAACATAGGTTAGAATTAATATTTAAAGAAGATTGTATAGTATATTTGTTTTGTAACAAGTTTGTGTAAATAAAATAATTTATACTGTTATTTATATGAAACGCCGCCTCTGCCTTGTTTGTCAATTCAACATCAGGGGACATTTTAGGTAAACAGGTTTTATTATATACACAAGATAAGCCACTTTGTCAGACAAATACCAAGAGGAAAATTCGCAACTCTCCATCACGGAAAAACGATGGTTGCCATGGTTACATGTTAATGACTCTTGACAGCTTCTGGACTCTGTTGAGCAGCAGGTCGCCCTTCTTGATGGTCTCCTGGTACTGCCAGTTTTTGCTATCAGGTCTGTTAAAAAAAAAGATGTAGGTTTCAAAGCTTTGCTGGAGTTTACTGTACTTCCACTTTTAGTATTTAAATGTATCAATGTTACCTATTAGTTTCCACGATCTCGTTAACTTTATCAATTTTACAGTGCAGACGTCCGGCGGCGATGAATCGGGACAGTTCCCTACGGAAAGGAAATGAGATCTGAGTCAGTGGGTCTAAAACAAAGCGACAGCGTGAGGATTCCTGTGAACCTTCACATAAATCAAAGTACTGAGTTAGAAATAAGTTACTAATTAAGTAAATGTTCTTTTTTTGGATAAAGTTAACGTTTGTCCAAAAACCTTTACAGTTTAGTAGACTCTGGATGTCTGATCTAAATATAGCCTTCAACCTTTGTAAGGATGTGTAAAAACTTTCAAATTAATCTCTTTTTTTAAAGCAGCAAACATAAAACAAAGAAACCTTTCATTTGACAACATTGGTTTGGAGAAGGAAAATGACTGAGAATTTGTCAAAAGAAAATCTGCAGTGGCAAGATTGTTGGCTGACCAAGCAATCCCATTAATATTAACATAAATGAAGTAAAATCACTTACTTCATTTACTTTTAATTAATAATCCATTCTGGAGGACTCATTTAGTCACCAACAACAGCCAAGAGGATGGTCAGGGAAATCAAAATACTCAACGCTAAGTTAAGCTAAGCAGTAATTGTGTTTGTGGGGATATGATTCCTCTGCCATGTAGTCACAAACATAGTTACCTAAAGAATATACATATTGTAGTTTTTTTTATTATAACAGTACCACAAAATATTGTAAAAAAGAACTTTAAGACCATAACACCCACCCCAATCGGATCCATTTCTACAATTACTAAAGAAAAGGAGAACCAATATTTGGAGTCCATGCCGAGTTGTATGCAGACTAAACAATTGAGTTACAAAACAGTGGTGTAAACAGCAACTCACTGATCAATGAACTCTGTGCTGACGCCGAAGGCCTCGGCCATGTATCCCAGCGTGAGGGAGCGGTAGGACTCCAGCAGCTGGCTGTAGGCCTGGATCCTCATCTCCCTCACATAGTAGCGGTAGTGTGGGGCGAAGAGCCAGTCTTTCTTCATCTCCTGCTCCACCAGGGCTGCAACCAACACATTCACATCAGGACGACATAGAAAAGCCGTTTATCCAACACAGAATACATGTTGGATTCAATCCGTGCCGTTTTACTTTGAAAAAGCCACAAGAGACAAACTCACCCAGAGACTGGAAGAAGACAGAGTAACGGCACTCGTACAGGGAGAACAGATACTGGCGGACGGACGGGAGGCTGTGCAGCACCTCCAGGATCTCTGCTCCTTTTATCACCTGAGGAGGACGACAGGTGATTAGAGTTTGACATTTTTCATTACAGTTTAGTTTTATTTCATTGTGACTTGTCTAATTAGATTAGTTTAAATTAGTTTTTAGAGTGTGCTTGCTTGTTTTCATTCGTTATTTGTTAAATATGTTTAGTTTCAGTTTTGGTTTTATTAGTCATAGTAGTAGTTCGAGCTTTTTCATACTCTGGTTAGTTTTTAGGTAGGTAATTCTAAAAGGTCCAAGTATTGGTTATGTATACATCGATAAGAGTAATGAATGCTCAACAGAAAATACAATTTTAAAAAATGTTTTCAATTATTGTTGATAATTCTGATTCTGGAATTTATCCCAACTTTTGCAGACTACAATAATTTGCCCACAGCTAAGCTAAACTGCTTGTGTTGGGAAAGAAAATTGATTAAATTTGACAGGTATTTTAACTCTAATTTGTTGTTTTAATTAGTTGTATAAATAACTAACTGATATAGTTCCAGTTAGTTATAGTCTTTCCCCTTTAATTGCCTTTTTATTTTATTTCAGTTTGCTTAACACTGGGAACCGTGGAACCGCGTCTTCTCCCTACCTTTTCTCGGAGGTCGGGCCTCTTCAGGGCGATCATGCAGACGTAAACTGTGTAGGTGACAAACGTCTTGTAGTCCATGAGCTCGTATGAGGTGAAGGTGGAGACGGTGTCGAGGAAAAGCTCGGCGGCCTGCTTGAAGTCCCTGATGGCCACGCAGTACAGACCCTGGTAGACCTTCAGGCGGTTCCTCCGGTCCCAGTCCCCACCCTCCTCGATGAGGCTGCGCAGAGAAGAAGCACAACGGTTACACTCCGCGATGACGCCGGCAGGCGGATGAGGACGAGGGAGGACGAACCTCTTGGCTTTTTCCGAGTTGCGTGTGATGAGGTCACTGTCCATGTAGAAGAGACCGATCCTCAGCAGGTAGAAGACGATGTCTAACCTGTGACCCAGAGCCACTGTCTTGTCGTAGGTCTTCCTGAAAGCTGTCAGCGCGCCCTCCTGCGGTGACACAGAGAAAAAAAGGGGAATACACTTTTGCATACACTTTTAATGACTAGAATTGGAGGGTTTTACTTGCTGTACATCGATTATTTGTTCATTTTTAATATGCATTCGAACACATTATTCTGGCATCTCTCACCTTATCTCCGATTCTGATTAAATATTCCGCTTTGGCCATCATGACGTCCCGGATCTCGCTCTCTCCCATGTTCTTCTCTGCATCCTCCAGCACATCGTCCAGGCGCTTCAGCTCCTCCTCGTTGGCCTTTTTCATTTTGCTCAGCAGCTCAGAGTCCAGCGGCCACTTCAGCTCCTTACACAGACCCTCATAATACGGCGCCATGTCTGAAGCGCACACAGAAATCCAGCGTCTCATTCACAGAACACCAAATCTAAATCAACGCGAGATTTTGAATATGCATAATATTTGGTATACGGGTGAGAAAGGTGTGAAGTACCCCCATGCTCCCACTTCTTGTCTTTTTGCGTCACAGAAATTATAAATAAATGAAACCGGCCGAATGAGCACAAAGTCTGTCTTGTTAGTGTTTTACTAGTTTTGTAAAATAGCCGTTTTAAACTTTTTATTGTCCGACGCTAACAGTGTTAGCCAACACGCTAATGCTCGCGCTAAGCGTTTACTTTAACCGTATTTTTAAAAAACCTCACCCACACCTCAGTAAAAGCAATTGCCTAAGCTTATCTGCCTAATGAACAGCTGTCAACACAGGGTTCAGTTGTATTAGTTAAAATCTCTGCTTTAAAACAAAAAAGCAAACTCACTGTTAGCTTTAATAGCATCCATTAGCTCGGTTTTCACTTTCTCGTCTCGTCGGTGGCCGTCCATCGTGAGCAGAAATTTCAGCTGAGCTATCCTCAAGTCGGGGTTCTTAGGCAGACCCTCTTCCTCCAAGTTCTCCAGGGGCATTTTGTCTCTTGATAAATAGGCAAACGAGTAAACAAGAGGCTCTTTTTTTGTGGAGATGCGACCCACTCTTCGCTGTTACCTAGCTATTCAACGATGACTACGGGAAACACTGAACCGTGTTGTTTCCGCTGGAGCGACATGAGGAAAGAGCGGAGCAACACAAGATAAATAAGCACAATTTTATATTACTGCCCCCTGGCGGACATCAAGCAACACGTAACCGCACAAGCAGCGATTCCAATGTTTAAAAAAAGGCAGCCAAGTTAATGGTGATCAAGTAGTTTAACACGATTTACCACGCAATTAACTCATGTTTATTGTTCACCACATGAACAGTCCTTTTATTAAATAAAACTCTTCTAAAACACAGTGGGAATGAGATACACTGCATAAAAAACAATCCTTACTGACATTAAATGAGATGGAAATTTCCTCTTTTGAATTAGTTATTACAAACATTTTTAAATATTTTTTTATCACTTTTTTCAACATCAAAAGTTTATTTACAAGAAGATTGCTATGCCATACAAGGGTGGCATCGTGGTGTGGTGGTGCCATTCTGCATGATGGAGTCGTGCATTTCTCAAAATAGTTGGCTTAACGAGAAACCAAGAACATGTGCAAATATTGATGGAATATCTCATAAGTGAGTCTTTAAAACAGACATGGACACTGATCAAATTATGAAGACCTCTCATACTCATTATTCTGGCATTTGGTAAAAAAGACATAATATCTGTAAATCCTAGCCGACCTAAAACAGGGTCGGCTAGGATTTAATCTGGTTTAACGTCAGATAGTGAAATAAATGTGTCCTTTTATACTGTGTAAATATCTGGTTTCAACTGTATGTAATGGTTTATGACTTGCAGAGTTACGTATCTAAATTATATACAGAGTTAAATTTTGTGTAAGTTCTTAATTCTTAAAACTGCTAAATCTAATCGAACTGTGAATTTGCACATTTAACATTGCTTTCCGTCCTGGAGTTGTCCGTTTCTCTTTTCACATCAAGCCAGATTCTTACAGTTCTTGTCACTTCCAATCAGCAGGCTGATGGCCTGTTTCTGGTGCTTAATTTTTACTCAAAACAAGTTAATGATAACCAGCCTCTGGGTTTTAAAGCAGTCTGTGGAATCTGGATTTGTGGACTGCAATCTTCAAGGCCGTAAAGACAGAATGGAAACTTTCTTTCACCAACTGGTAGGACTTCCACAGATTACTAACATATTTGTTACATGCCACAATGATTTTTAAATTCAAAACATGTAAATGCTGAAAAGAACAGTGGAAAAGAAACATACATGTATGTGGCAATATCAGACTTAGTGATCATAACTTTTAATATACATATCTGTTATTCGGCATTTCAGGTTAAAGAAAAAAACTTGTGCAAATTTGCATGACTAGCTTAACATGTTGTGGTACACTGGCATCCATTCTGTTTTTAACCATTCATTGTTTTATATAATAAATTATTTAGATCATAGTTTTAGCTGAGTCATTGTGGGTTGTGTCTTGCTTAGTTATTTTTTTTAATTCCCACTTTTTAAACATATTTAAGATGGAATAATCAATTAAAATGAACACTGTTTTAAATTATTTTGAGATGATTTGCACTGTTTATGGCTAGGAATATTTTTTATCATAGTTCCTATTGATTTCATAATGAAATCAAAATTTTTCTACCTTTACATTTTCATCTGTATTCAGACTTGTAGCTCGGCATAGTTATATTTAAATCTATGTATGAAGTCAAGAAATATGAAAAATAAATAAACCAAAGACAGAGGACAGACAGAAATCTCCAAAGAAAATTCTGACAGCATTGTGGTCCCAACATCTGTTTCAGCAGACTAATTTATATTAAGGAGCTATGCATCAATTATGCATGTCTCACTTTTCTCCACATAGTCAGTCCCTCTTTTACTCATGCGAATTTAGCTGCACTACAGTTATGTAACGGTCAGACATCATTACAAGCACACAGTTTCTCATTCAAACTCCACAAGTTCACCTTACCTGAGTGAAGTTGGCCCCCCACCTTCTTCAAATCAGACAAAATTGGTGTGAAACGTTTGTGCTGGTTTGTGCAGAAATTTTTTTCGTTTGTGCTGCTATCATTTTAAAGATATAAAGAAATGTTTTTAGAGGTCATTAAAGGTCAACCAGCCCCCACCTTCTTCAAGTCAGACGAAATAGGTGTCAATCAACTCGGCTACGTTTGTGCTGGTTTGTGCAGCAAAAATTTTCATTTGTGCTGCTTTGGCTTTGAAGATATAAATGAAAGGTCAAAGGTCAAAAGGTCAACCAGCCCCCCCACTTTTATAAAATCAAACAAAATAGGTGTCAATCAACTCGGCTACATTTGTGCTGGTTTGTGCAGCAAAG
>CAEFZY010008531.1:0-21133 GCA_903066815.1 Brachyrhaphis roseni | reverse complement strand
CAGTTTTGTTGTTAATTCACATGCTGTTTTCTTCTTTTATTAAACTGAGCAATTTCTGTGACGTCATCACGCATTGTCGTACTTATGTGACCAGCACGTCGTTCTCCGAGAGGACCCGGATTTAGGAAGGAGAGAGAGCCTGACTTTTTCTAAAAGTTAACTTATTTAAATACTCTTTTTCTTAACAGTCCTTAATGTATAATTCAGATATTAGAAGAACTGTGAATACAAAACTATGCACTCAGTTGTTTAATGTCTATAAGAAATCATTAAACAAATTTTATATAAGCAAAATTATCTAACTCTCTGACCAACAAGTGATTAAAAAAAAAAAAAAGAACTCTTAAGTGCATGTTTATTTGGTCCTTAAAGAAACTATAGCTGTTGATTACACTGGATAATCTATGCATAGTTCGAGACTGCTTCTCTAGCCTTCTCTCTTTGTCTTCCAGTGACCTCAGTCTCCTCTCTTGTCCCGACTGTGGCGTGGTCAGCAGTGAGCTTGTCTCTGGCTCAGCACCACCCAGGGCTGGCCTCATCTGTCCCCTTCATTAGCAATCACCCACCTCCTCTCTTTCTCATCCCCTCTTTCTCCTATGTCTTTGTTTCTCTCCTTCTTTCCTCTTTGCTGCCCGCCAGAGAATCTAACCTCTCCTTCCTCCCACAGTTTGACGCCGTCTGGGCCGGAGGCCAGCGTGTATGTTTGTGTGTGTCATTGTGTGTGCAAGAAGGGAGAGAGGAAAGAGAGAGAGAGACCCACCTCGGCTCGTTCAGACAGCCTCCTCATAATGACTCCAACGACCCAGCTGCTGCATTGCACTTTGATATCATTGCCCTAACCTTTACTTGTCATTATCATAACCTTTTTACATAGCTGTCATTTCCACCACTAGTTACTCTCACAGTCTGGGGTCTGAGAAACGCACTGTCAGCTTTTGTTCCTCTGAAGGGCATGTTTAAACCCTAGCAGAAGCTGTTCTCACCTTGCTCTATGTACAGTGGCTGTGGCCATATGATCCTTGTTGGAAAGTGCAGGTAAACTTCACCCTGTTGCTTATCAACATAGTGCCTTCTGACATCTCAGGAGTGACACGGACAGAAATGGTTTAGGAAATGTTGAAGTAGAATATGACACTTTATGGCGGTATGTCACTGCCAGTACGCCGGTGTATGGGACTTGCAGCCAGTGCTTCACATTTAGTCCCCCTGGCACAGACTACTGCACAATAGTACATTGGTTGAGATGACTGACATAGAAGTCTGCAGTCTCAATAATATGGTGCCAAATTTTAAGTCGGCCTGTTGCTGGATTTTAACATCTACCTTACATTGATTTCAATATGGTGATAAATGGCCCGTTTTACTAGAATAAAGAAAGATGATAGTTATTTATTGCTATGATGCATTTGCATCATACCACCACAAATCAGGTCTGTTTTGTATGTCGCTGCAACTTGTGGAAGTGTCCTTACTTTTTAGGTAGTGTATGATCAAATCAACAACTCTAATTTAATAATGATTTGAATTTGTTTCAAGTTGTGCAACATTCTTAACATTCTTATGGTTTATACCATATAATATTTGCATCCTTTTATCAAGTAGGCTTTGTGCACACCTTAAAATTACATGTTACAAAATGTTGACAGAAATCATAAAATTAAGGCAAATTCTAGTATAAATGATTTTTTATTTTTAGTTTTTAGTTTTGCTCATTTTGAAGGAGACTAAAAGTAGGTTCATGGAATTTCTAATGAAGCACCTCATAAAAAATGAATGCTACTTCCTGAACATTTTCTATATTTTGTATGTTACAAACATACCTCATTCATACCCATAATTTATGTGGATTGTATTTGATATAAAGTTGTGCATAGTTATTAAGTGTAGATTTAAATAATGAAATTACTGCACATTCTGCTATTTATAACAACTCAAGTTTTGCCTGATTGGATTGAGTTCATTTGTAAATACCCATTTGCAAAGGTAAAAAAAAAAAGCATAGTTATCTTCACAAAGACACCAAGGCTTGCATGTACTCCAAAAGGTTCACGAACAGAAGCTTGTTTAATTTATGTATGCTTTTTCAGCATACATAAATTTTTGGTGATTTTTCAGTTGAGAGTAAATTACTGTGTTTTGGTTGATTATGGAGAATACTTTGAAATTCATTGAAGTCTGAAGCCTTAATGTGATAAAAATGTAAAAGAAAAAAAAAAGGTTTAACAGTTATAAATAACTTTCTCTCACTAGATTTTCAGTTTTAGTTTCCATGTCAACTACCATCTTCACCTCTGTGTTGTGCGCTACGGATAAAGACTTGCCTACTTTGGGAGCCGTTGATTGCAGATCAGGGTGGGCACACAGCTCTGAAAGATGTCCTCCGTAGCACTCTCTGAGGGGAATAAGAAATGCCATTACTGTTGACAAGCACACCATCAGGCACTATCCAGTTGCCCACAACTCAATCAGTGGTTGATGTTACCCAGAGGAACCTCACTTACAACATGAAGCAGTGTTGAGCCAACTTGGGGAGTATTATTGGGAGTTTTCTTGCAAGCTATGTGCAAGTACAGTGTATTAACGTGGTGTTTTATGTTTCCTTGTGTCTCACCATCTCTCTGTGATATTGTTTGAAGAGTCAGAGTGATTGCCTGTGGGAGACAAAACGACTGCTTTGTGAACTGCATATCAGCTCAGTAACCATCCCTCAGCTGGGGGGCAATATCTGTCCCCTGGTTCAAGAGTCCGCAGGCCAACAACAGAGGCATCAAAGTGGACCTAGCCAATGACTGGCATACACTTTTAGGATATTACTATATTTTCCTACAGCCTCAGTGTAATCCAAAATGCAGAAGCTTTATTGAAGTAGCACTGGAGCTCCCTGTGTTAACTAGGGCTGGTGTGAGGAAGCCCTTTTAAGTTTGATTCGCCTGGAGGCCCCTGGTCTTGTGAGAGAGAGCAAGTGGGCGTTCGTTTGTTCATCAGGCTTTGTTATGCAGAGGTTTTTTTCAAACTCACCAAAGGATAGACACACTGAACTTCGGATCTTCAACACAATTAAGAAGCATCACCCCTTTTAACTGGCAAAGAAACTAATTATGTGTGTTTGCGTGTCTGAGGGAGTGAAGGAGGACATTATCTGTGCACATTTTTATTGCACACATTTGCATGGGTGTGTCAGAGTTTGGGTGAACCATTTTTAGTCAGACTTGTTAATTATTAATTGGGTTGTTTTGTGTAGCTTTAAACATACTGAACGTATTTACTCTGTAAGATATGGTTTTGAGTAGCTATGCTACTTTTCAATTCCTTAATAGCCTTTCTTCATGTCCTTCATCTTTGTAGTGTTTTAAACTAATGCAAACATATACCAGCCATTAAAACAAGATGAAAAATGTCACTTTCCTGAACTGTCTGAGACATGACAAAAAGTATCCCAATGCACATATCGAGCTTCTTATTTGATAAGACTCGCAATAAATCACCATGGTAATGCCTCCTTATTTCTTTTGGGGTGGAGCTGATTATGAATTATTGCTAAGTCATTTAAGCTGTGCTAAATTATTAATCACCATCAGTCTATTGCTTAGATTTTTTTTATTCCACCACTGATTTTGTGTTAATTGAAATTATTCAAGCCTTTGATTCACAAAGGTCAAAACAAAGAGGGAAGTGATGGGACAAGGAATTTTTTCTTCTTTTCTTATTTTTCCAAATGAAATTTAGTTAACAGACGGTTATGTCTGCTTCTGAGATTCCTTAAACTATCCTACAGGGTTTTTTGAGATTTTCACTTCAAAGCTAAATTTATATTAGCAGTGGACCATAAGTACTAAAATGTGTATTTCACCTGTAAGGATCAGAGTTTAACAAACTATCAGGATGGTATTTTCATATGCTAAACTGCTCTATTCAGATGGCAGAACATTTGAGAACACTTTGTATCAGTCTATATTTCTGCTTGGGACACTGTTGGAGTCTTGTTTATATCTTTTTGCCTGACATCTGACAGTATTGTGAATGGAGGGATATCACATTCAGAATTTGTTCAACTGAAGCTGGATAATTTTCTGTTGCTGTATTATTTACCCTTTTAGGGGTGTTCCTTAGGGCTCAGTCATTGGCTCAGCATTATTTTCTATAAATATTAATAATATTGGTTACATTTATGAGAAAAATTACTGTTTATCAGAACTTCAATACCTCTGCAGATGGCTCTCTGTTTTTTTTACGTAATAAAAATATGTTTGAACCATCTTCTTGACACTAAAGGCAGCTTCTTGTGATAATTTTTTGTCCACCTTCATTCACTCTTCTAGTTTTCAATGCAGTCTTTCTGTGTGATATTATCAGTCATCTGCCACTCTCTAGTTACAGAGTCTGCTATAAATACCCCATGCATAAACATGGGGTAACACAATGTGTTTCTAATTCTTGTTTCCTGCTCATCATTGCATTTTTGCATAACCCAAATTCCTTATCTAACTTCCGGCTTGTTTGTGTTGCCTGTTGACAGCTGCAACTTTATTGCTGCTAATAATGTTTTGTTGATGATTATTACCTGAAGGAATTTTACTTAAATTACCTTACAAACCACATTTTGCTCAGTTTATAAGGTTGTTTAAAGCTATAGCTGGAATCATTTAAAAATGTACAAATTTACCTGGACAGTAGCTCATACCCACCCTCCCCCCCATATTCATAGGGCTGCACAGCATCAAGAAATCTTGTGATAGCGATAATATTGCTAAACATTGTGATGATATCTGATATGATATGTACCTTTTATTCTCCTTTTCACTCTTTCTCATCTTTACATCTTTCAAATTTTGACCTTTAGCGTTTTGGGTAATTTCATCTGTCTCCAGGGTGAGCACCAATTGCCTTGAGACTCTAACTGACTAAGCATTGCATTAGCATGTAAAATATATGTTCATAACACTTGGAAGGTTTTAGGCAACAGTTATTGCACTCCTAACAGTGTTTTGCGATATGAATGTTTTGCATACTCATGTTGTCAATGTATTTGTAATATATTGGGCAGCCTGACTTATTCAGGTTGCATGAGAGCAGTGGGGGACATCTTAAATGTTTCTAAAATATATGCTACTGTTTGTAAAGACCCAGAATAGTTTCTTTTTCTTCAGTTGGCTAAACAAGGATTAAATTGGAAATATAAAAAAAAATTACTGCAGCTTAGAAGTTAACCTCAATAGGCCTGCAGCACCAGGTTCACAGACTAATGGACCCCATTCATCCTTTAGTCGGCAGCAAAACAAAAAGATGCACCATCTCAGGAAATAAAAGTACTCTCTACGTATTATTTTTCTTCATAACTCTATCTAGATTTTGTTTTTTAATTTTATTCTTAGTGTTGCACAAATGATTTCTCAGATTGGACAATCTTCTATTATCAATAAAGACAAATTGTGTTCTAATAGAGAAAGTCAGTGTAGCTTAAACCCTGCTCTCTGGCTGAGTTTCAGTGAGTCTGACCTCAAAGATAAAGCAGGCTATGTCAGGCAGGTAGAATAAGGCTAGCCGACCAAATTGGCCTTGAGAAATTGAAAAGATAAAACATGTTATATCTGACATTGCAATGAATACTGGCAGCATGAGCAAAGACCCTTTATGTTCTAAATGTTAGATTAGCATCTGGATTCAGTCCCGTCTGTGATTGTTCGTATAGTTTCTTTTCATCGCGAGGTCAGACCTCGGTCTGCTCAAATTTAAATCACAGTGAGCCTCAGATGTCTGTTATTATCTCACGAAGGGCGCTCACATTACATCTTCAGCGGAGTCCTGACCCTGTCACCTTGCCACTCGAACAATGCAGGCCGTTGGCGCGCTTCTCAAATCACCACCTCCTTTTTCGGCTCTAATGTTTGGTTTGGTTCAAGACCTAAAATTACAGGGTGGTGTAAGATAATATCAGAGCACTGAGTTATGTAAGGGTGTGATGCTGCGTCGTTGCATAAGGACTGAGCTGAATTTCACTTATTGAGGTTTTGGCACTTTTTTTTTTTTCTTTTTTTGACTATCCGCTTTGCATAAACTGTCTCCTCCACATTTTGTTGTCTGCTCCGCTGGCCACTGTTTCTAGACTCTGAGATCCTGTTTCAGTTTTTATAGTTTTGCTTGTTTCCCCCCTGTAGCCAGCTTTAAAGCCTTTATTGTTCCTCTATTAATGTCGGCCAGATTTCTTTCATCCACATCCCGTTCGTGCGCCTCTGAAGCCCTTTATCCCTTTCTGTCCTGTCTCCACTGTGTGTCTGTGTGTGTATGTTGAGGAATGCAGCTATTGCACAACAATCAGCCTAAATCCCAGCCTCACGAAGACACTTAGAGACAAACGCTTGCACACCTGTCTTGTTTTTATGCCCTGTGGCAGGGCAGTGGTGTACTGTAGCAGGATGTGCTTGTGTGTGAGTGAGTGCAGCTGCTTTTGGCCATCCACGCTGCCTCCTCGTTTTCAGCTTCATTTCCCCCCCTAATGAAGATTCAGAGGCAGTGCAGCTACTGGCGCAGGGCAGGAGAACTGAGCGGAGAAGGGCGGGACGAGGAAAGAGCAAAGCACGAGGAAATGACAGCAGGAGGATGAGGGAGGGAAAAATTAGACCGCGATGAAAGGGAGAGGAAGTGGGAAGATGGAGGGAAAGCAAATGTAGGAGAAACATGGAAAAAGAAAGGCAGAGAGGATGAAGTTGAAAGAGAGCATCTACAACAGAGAGGGACAAAGAGAGCGCTGATGAGTTTTGCGATAAAGATGACTAGAAAGAAAGTTACCCCCTCTCTCTCGCTGTCTCCTAATTAGCTCTCTGGCTGTGATGAATGGCGCGGCACTTAGGACCCAATCGGCAAGCCGACCTTGTCATGTGTGCTGATGGGGTGGGGTGACTCTCACACCTCCGCCTCCTCTTTTCCCTTCTCTCTATTGTACCACCTCCTGTGGAAGCAGATGCTGCTAATATCTGGGTCTGTGTGTGTTTGTATGCATATTCACTCCTTCTCTGGGTTTTAGTGCGCTTGTATGGCTTGTACACCAGCATACATGAAAACGCAGCCTTTCTTCAATTTGCTGTGTTTTCTACATTTCAGGCTTAGATGTAGTGATATTATCATTGATGAAAGCATATCTACACAAGTACATACGAATTCCTGTGAGTTTCAGAAATAAGCCTATTCATATCAGCACATGTGGTTATTGTGATGATCTGCTCTAGGTGCAACAACAACCAAAAAAAAAGAAATTTATAATACTGCTGCGCTTCTCTGTAGCTTGCTGCATCTGTTCCACCAAAAATAAATTGAACTTTGAGTATTATTTTGATTAATTTTTCAGTTTGCCTTATTTAATCATTCTTGGTGTGGAATAATAAAATTAAAATGTTAAAGGTAGCCCAGGTACTTTGGGTTATATTTGGAAATGATTGTATAAAGAAGTGTAAATAAAATTGGGGTTTACTTACATTTTTATTAGTACCATGATTACCATCTTCATCACAGGATTCACTTTAGGATATTTTAAGCTCTGTAATTAATTTTCACCTTTATATTAGCTGGAATGACATCAATAAATAAACTTATATGAGAATATAAATAGATAAGAACTCCAAGTTCATAAAGTTATAATGTTTTTGAGAAACAAAAATATTTGGATAAGTGTGGAAATATTAAAAAAAATACTTTTGAAAAACAGTGGCTATCCAGGCTTCATTTCGCACCCCAAAGTAAATGTTTTATCCCTCCTACATTATACACTTGCTTTTCTCCTTCCTTCAGTGTTTCCTTCTTTTTTATTATTTCTGAATATTTGATTGATTAGACACCTTTTCTTAAAACCACCATATAATAAATATATTTTTTGACTATTGACTAGAACAAAGGGATAAAACGTTAAATTAGCCAAATCCATTTTTCAAGAAAAAAAAAACTAAGAATTGAGCTCCACTTTTGCCTCTTTTTAGATTAAAATTGGATTCAGCATGCTGTTTTTACTCTTTCTTTAATACGATCAACTTGATTTTCTTTATTCATACAGAAATAAACCCACATATTATGATAAACCTCCAACTCTCAGGTGTATAATTAGCCTTAGCTAAAAAACTCCAGGATGACTTTAAGCTAGAAGTCCAGTTTGTTTCTCATCTCTACTGTATTACCACTCCTTGCATAGGAGACCTTTTCCTCTATTTGTCTAATATTTCAACACGTAAAAGCTCTGGAGCTCCTGCTGGTCTTTTTTCCATGACGAATAAGCAGTAGAAACAAGGGTTGAAGTTTGTCATTCTGGATTCATATTTCTAGAACTTTGCAAATGCATGTGTGAATGAGAGAAAGAGCCTTTAAAAAGATCAGATTGATCAGATTGCAATACAGAATTATTGAACTATAGAGCTGTCATTAGAAGAAAGCAGAAATGTTGCTTCAGACAAAATCCATGATTCATAGCAGAGTCAGTCAATCAATGTGGCGCCCCCCTGACATGTTGCGACTCTACTTCCCCGCAGAGCACTAAGAACTGGCGGGCTGCCGTGGATCTGACGGGACGGTTGTTGACAGCTCACGGTCAGGGATACGGAAAGGCCGGCCAGCCAACCTCTCACACCACTGACTCACTGCAGGTAGTGACTTCTCTTCATTCATCCATTCCTCTGTTTGTACCCATCGATTGCTGTGTTTCTGTTGGTTGCGGAGATGATAGGAAACGTTTTCTAAGTCACTGCAATCAAATTAGCCTTTAGCAGCAAATAAAACACATTTAGTATTTAGCATTAGTACTGTCAATGTTAGATTTCTTCTTCTGATGTACATCTGCAAATGTTGAATTGCATTTTATTACAGATAATGTTTAAGTGGCACAGCTCAGAATGAAGTGTATACCGGTAATAATTGATCTCAAATGAAAGATAAAAACATTGCTTTAGATTGCTTTAGTTATTTTATTTATTAAATCACATTAGTTTGATAAATTTGTTTGTTTTATACGTGTGTTCCAGCTCTGGTTTGTGCGGCTGTCTCTTCTCACCAAGTTGAACCTTTTCCAAAATGCTGAACTGGAGATTGAACCCTTTGACAACCTCGACCAACCAGATCTGTACTATGAGTACTATCCAACTGTTTACCCTGGGAGGAGAGGTACGAGCATATTCACCACATTTCACCACATTATTTTCTGGCATTAACATTCTACGTTGACAGTACTTTTGGTTTTGACCACACAGGTCAGATGCTCAAAGTTAAGTACTCCTCAGCTGAACAACCGTGATTTTTTTTTTTTTTTTTTCAAAATTACTTTTCAATATTATTCGTCCTAAAGCTTTTCCATGAAAATTGCTTACTGAGAACTTGAAGTTTAATAGTATTTTTAATAAGAGCTCTGAAAAACTGAAAGCATGCTCTCAAACAAGATTTTGCATTTTGGAAACACAAGCACACCACCACTGTCCTATTAAATATTCAAAGAAAAGTTCTGCCACAAGCTTGATATTAGACTGTTTCACTGAGAAGCTCCAACAGCTCTACTTGTCTCCAGCAGTTCTTTGGTTTTGTTTTTCCTCTTTTTTCCTCTGCATGAATTGCTCTCTAATGTATTCCCATTACTTTGGATCTGCTTCGCCCCTCGGGCTACCACAGTGAAGGCAGCAGCAGAGACACAGCTGCACATACACAACATTTGAAGATACACTGCACAACCTTCTAAAGAGAGCACCGATTGACTTTCCATTGCTCAATATTAAACGCTTTATGCCCTACTAGGTGTTCAGAGACAAACTGGCGTGAGTTGTTGCCTGGCATCAGAATTCGAACATGTCTTTACTCCGGCTCTTGAATCGAATATCTATTACCCGCGATCACATTCTGTGTATGCCTTAAGACACGGCTGCCCCATGTATCTCTCTTCTAAAGTATTGAGATCGACCAAGCACTCAAATAAAAAAAAATGTCGATGTTTGTTATTATTTTGTTTATAAAGTGAAAACTTGGAGACAGTGGTAACTTCACTCTTTCAGTGGAAGCGCTTAGGTAGGGGTGGGCAATAAAACAATAACGATATCTGTCGCAATAGACTTGTGATCAATATTAATAGAAAATATGTCCAATAGAATGTAGAATTTCATTAAACTCCAGTGTTTAATGAAACATTAAACATCTTGCATTTTGGGAGATGTAGGCAGAGAAAAGGCCTTAGTCAGTCAACGAGGTTGATGTGATAAACAATCACTCTTAAATAAACTAGCAAAAGCCCAATGGTTTACATCCGCAGTAGGAGTTTCATGTTGTTCTCAGACATTCTTTACTCCTCAAAGTTCTGCGCCCAAATGGTTTACTCAAAGCCTTTATGCTTTTATCACAAATAAAAAAATCTTAGTTCTTAGAAATAGATCATGTTTACCATTTATCTTGACTCACCCAAATGGATTTTGTGTACAATGTTTTTTTTTTGTTAGTTTTTTTATCAGATATGTTAAAACCAGCAAGCAGAGACAAAATTACCTTTGCCCTGCTAAAGTTTCTAAGATGAAGCTTTTTTTCTTTGCTTTGGTGGTGTGTTTTTGTTAACATTCATTGCACTCAGAAATTGAATAAACAGAATTTTAACTGTAGATGACACTGTAAGGTGGCACTAAAGAAAAATATTATCCAAAACTTCACATCATCATTCTATTGCTTTTCTGCTGTCTTTCTGCCTTTCACATGCTTTGGAAAACATCTTCTGGTTCCTGTCTCACATCTTAAACACATGTAAAAAATTTGGAAGAAACTCAATCAAATTTTAGACCATCCAGCAATGACAATTACTTACTACTATATTTATTAATCATCAGTTACAAGGCGGTTTACATGTGAAAATGATCCACAATTACCCTCCGTCAATATAATGAGGTAATTTTTAGCACAGAAATCACATTTCTACACTGCAAGATGACATTATATTCATGCCTCAGCATACAAATGTCTTTCTTTACTGTCAGTAATCGGTACAGAACTGTTTGCAGGAACTTTTATGCATTTTTATAGTATCAATCAAACATTGTTGTTGGTAGAAATAAACATATTTTGGTTTACACATGCCAGTGCTCACTAACTACAGAAAAAATCAACATTAATAAAAGCAAATGTGCTAACCTTCAAGCGGGATACAATGGTCTGCCGATATTTTCCTTGGTTAGGAAAAATAACCACCAGAATCAGACTCTACAGTATTGTCATTGTACAGAATTGCAATGAAAATGTTTCTAATTCTGAGAGTCTAGCCTCCATAGAAAGCTGTGTGACTGAGACTAAAACTAGAACTTTTTCCAATGCAGTAATGTGGTTTCAGTAAGGAAGGTTGATGGGAGAGACTGCCAACCTGTTTCTTTAGCGGTGTAAAGAACTGGCAAGCACATAATAAGCAACAACCACAGTGAGCTGCTCGTAAGTGTTGAAAAGACAGGATCGCTGGTGTTATGAGGACTACAGAGTTAAGACGTGTTCTAGTTACAGCAGCTATTCATTCACAAAAGAAGCATGCCTAGATCCTTTTATTTTAATGAAATAACTATCCATATTTCCAAAGAAACTTTCAAAAAACACCAAATTCTAACTAACAAAAGTTCTGGCCGAGAAGTAAAAATGTAATTTTAATCTGATTCCAACTACTAAAGCCCAAAAAGACTGAGTAATGAATCACTTCAGAAGATAAAACTGTGTAAAACAGGACAGAATCGCAGACGGTATCTGTTATGGGGGAAAACAAGACTGTATCATGGCCTCCATTTTTAGATGGCGAACACCAGCGGATAAAGAATATAGATAGAAATTGAGATACACACTGGCAGAAGCAGCAGCCAAAGATGGAGTAGCTCGCAGAGTTTCAGATCAGATGACGGTATCAAAGAGACCCTGATCAAAGCCTGGGGACTCACCTGAACACAGGCTTTTGCTCAGGGGTGTGTGTGTCTGTCTGTCGGGGTGCGCATGTGTGTGTAAGAGTGTGAATGATGTAGAGGCAGGCAGAGGGATGAGGCAGGCAGATGAGTGATGGAGCTGTGCGGCACACAGAGATGGAGAGATGAGAGGCTTTAATAAGCAGCCATACGTAGCTCGGTGCCATCTGTAGGTTCCTGCCTCCAGGGCTGTGTACAGTCTGTGTGTGGGTGGATGGCTTTATATTCTCATCTTTCTGTCTTCACTCTCCTGCTTCATTCCCATCCCACCCCGTTCCATATTGTCCCCTCTTCCTCACACATTCTATTCCTCCCGTTCCTGTCTTCACTCCACCCATCTCCACCCTTTTTTTTTTATTATTATTTTTCATCCAGGCTCAATGGTGCCTTTCTCCATGCGGCTGTTGCACGCCGAGCTTCCCCAGTACCTGTCCAAACCCCAGGAGGCTCTGGACCGCCTGCACAACCTCAAAACTGTCTGCCTTGCTGTTAGTGAACACACACACACATGCACACCTACGCGCACACACAGCCTCAAGATGAAATTTTTAGTCTCCTAACAATTTTCGAAGTCCCTAAACTTCCCCAAAATGTTGATATTAATCTGGAATGCATTCTGTGTCTTGAAAAATATGTTCTAGGTCTGAACAAGTACAGAAATAAGAAACATAGTGTATATAAAAGCATTTTTTATTTTTTTTCTTGCAAAAGCAAAAAAGATTAATTTTGCCCAAAAAAATTTTTTTGACACAATCATTTATGGATTTCAAGTTTCTATTTTGCTTATTGACATTCATTCAAACATTTATAAAAGTAGCATAATTGTATAACATTTCTGAGTGATTAAATAAACCTCTAGCTGTTGGAAATTCTAAAATGAAATTTAGATTTCCTTAAAAATTTTAAGATTATGACATTTTCTCAAAGATTGTGTTCAACAGTAGCAGACTTAATATTTTATTAATGAAGTTTCAAGTTAGCACAATATTAATGAGCAATAAATACTATAATAATAAAACATAATTGTGCCTTAAAGAATCTTGGTCCTAAAGCTGGCTACGTAAATGTTCTGACAGAGTAGGGTTTGGATAGAAAAGATACTTTAATTTAATTAGGGTTACTTTAATTATTTAACTTTTGGAAAATGGAAATCTTTAAAAATAACTTCAGATTTAATTAACTGAAATTTCTTTTTAGCTTCTTAGCTGATGCTATACAACCACATATCTTTCTTAAATGGAGAATGCATATGTTCACTGGATTTATTTACAAAGAAGTTACATAGAAATAGTAGATGTTAAAAACTGACCTAAAAAATTTTCCAAAGAAAATAATAAAGTGAAAGTAACTATATTAAATATTACACTAAAAGTTTTTGAACTAATAAACGTAAACCTTGAAAATTTAAACCTTGTCGAAAAAATATATTTTTTGGCCACCCCAGGTAAACAAATAAAAAAGTCTTAAAAGCTAAACTTACAGCCAGATAAAATTTGGTTTTTGTCCAGAAAATAGAAATAGGGAGAAATCGGCCAAGTCACTGATGAACAGACAATATCAATATGGATGTAATTCATTCTACATGAATTGTTAGGGGCTACCAGTAAGTGTGGCATTGAATAATAAAATGTAAAATAAAATATGTGTGTTACATTTTTTTAGACTATATTTAGTTAAACCTTAATTTTAATACTGCTTTTCTTATTATAATACAGTTTTTGCTAGTCAAACACACTTTTTGAATGTTTTAGCCGTTGAAATGTAAATGCCTTATTTTGTGTAAAAGCTTATATTAAACAAGTTTTGACTTGAAATGAAGATTTCCGTATTTGACTTAAACCTGTTGTCAGTAATTGTTGTGAAGCGTGCTGAATGATAGATGGTGTAAAAGTTAGGTTAAAAAGGTGTAAAAATTCAACTCAGCTCAAAATAATTTGCTTCGGTTTGTAGCTTTTTTCTTATAATTATTATTGAAAATTAAATTTAAACAGTAATGTTGTTGAAAAGTTGTTTTTTTTGTTGTTGTTTTATTATTATTAGTTGAGACTTGAAGAAACCCTGATTTAAAAAAAAAAAGCCTAAATATAATCTGAGAACTCATTTTATTTGTTAACATACTTGTGCTATTTAAAATGCAGGCACTAATTTAAATCACCTGCCTGCACAGATACTGGAAAACCTGAAGAAAGGCTTGGCAGAGGATGGCAGCATGATCACCCTAGCACAGGAGAACAGGCAAGGTAAGCAAACACACCGCAGAGAATCCGACCTGGCTGCGTTCCCAGACTGCATCGCATCGTGGGAGGAAAGTCAGGTCACGGGCCTGAACAGTTAATCCAGATGCACACCTGGCGCAGGACTGCAGCATACCTCAGCCACACATACAACCACCCAGTCTCAAACACACACCTATGCAGTAAAAGTGTTTAGCCCCTCACAACTCCGCTGCTCTCACTGAATGTTAAATGTTCTCTACAGCTCTGCACGCCATTTGGATCGATACAGATCAATCCTGCCAATCCACTCACATCTGCACTGGAGTGTGCGAGGGAAATTTACCCAGATCCGCCTCCACGCAACTTGAATCTGACCTAGAATCGGGGCCATGTAGCTTCTAAATACTTCTTCAGCATCTGTTTATCAGTTCGAAAATGTGCCCACCGATAGCTTCAGCTGAGCTAAATACTGGAAAATTAGCTGGGTGACGCATGTATGACTGTATCCGTGAGGGCGCCTCGGTTCAGCCGGTTTCTTCTAACAAAAGCAGCGTAATGGCTGTGTCCTCTTTCTCTCCTACCCACACAGACAGTCGATAACGCAGGGCCTTGCCTTCACACATCAGAACCCCACTGAGTGATTAGCTCTTCCCTCAGCTCCGTCTCCCACAAACACAGTGATGAATAGTAACAGGCTCTTCCCACAGCAGACAAAGAGGAAATGTGCCGCAGTGTCTTCCTCAGCACCTCGCCTTAAAATAACCCAGGTGTTACAGCTGGTTGTAATGAGAGGGATGGAGGAGCGAAGAGTGTGGAGGCTTTCCAGAAAACTAGGATATCTCAGGAATACCCAAAAAGCGATAGGAGTGAAAATAGAAAGTCATTGAACCCCTCCCTTTTTCACCGTGTCTCTTTCCTGTTTATAGCATCCCTAAAGCTGTGGAGGTCTCGTCTCAGTCGGGTCATGTACTCCATGGCCAACTGCCTGCTGCTGATGAAGGTGGGTGCGTGTGTTTGTGTGTCACTGTGGATGTGAGTCTCAGAGATCTCTGATGCCAGGCTGGTGGTGGATTCACAGTGAAATCCCCACAGACTGACCACTAATTGGATTCTTGGTCAGAGAAAGAACGAGCGGAGAGCAAAGAGGGGGGAGGTGATGGTGGTGTGGGTTCAGATCCGGCTGTAGAGAGAAACACAGTGCCATCTACTGCTGAGACATGAGATTGCAGTCAGCGCAGTTTCATTCCGGGCTTGGATTCTGATCCACAGCATCCCGGTTTTGCATTTTAGGATTTCAAAAATCCTAAAATTTGTGAAAAATAGCCAAAATATGCAAATAGCATTTAAAGAACCTTTCAGAAACCTGAAGAATTTTAGATCAAGAACCTCATAAAGTAAATTCTGCATTTTTTTGGAATCAAAATGTAAATACTTCTCCTTCAAAAGATCACAAAGACAAACACAAAAATCAGCTTTTTTTTTTTTTTTACAATTTAAGATTTATATGAGGGATTTTTTTCCCGTAATGTTGGTCTGTAAGTTTTTAATTTTGTCTTATTTTTCGTTGCTTCACAACAGTTAGAGTCCTTCTAGATTTTCATGATATTCAGTTCTCCAGGATTCCTGAAGGAGAAGATAATTATAATAAAAGTAATAAGAACGTTAATGTAGAAGTAGTTTTTTAAACAAATGACAAACATCCTGTAAATCCAACAGAATTTTTAAAATAAAATTTCTTTTTATTACTACTTTGCTATGTGTTGATATTATATGGACTTATCCCTTGAGTTTAGAATGCTTTTTATGCAAGACCCATGGCTCAGAGATGGGTGAAACATACAAAAAACTGTACAGAAAAATGTTAAGAAAATTTGTGAAAAATAGCCAAAATATGCAAATAGCATTTAAAGGACCTTTCAGAAACCTGAAGAATTTTAAATCAAAAACCTTGTAAAGTAAATTCTGCATTTTTTGGAATCAAAATGTACAGAAATGAAGGTTCTGTCCACATTAAACTTAATTTAAAGGCAAAGTCAAAAGTTTGAGTACATTCATATGCACATGCATGTTCAGTACACTCCTCCTGTGCCCCTTCTCAGCTCGGTACACACCGAGTCCACACACACCCCTGTCTGACCTCTTTGCGTCGTGCTGCTCAGCTAAGTCACCAAGTGAGCAATGCGTCGCAGCACACCGTCAGCGTGGGTGGAGGGTCTCAATGTCCTGCTAATACTCCAACTGTTTGACTATGCTCTCTCCAAACTCTGCTCTGTTTACCTCTCTCCACCCTTGTGTTTTGTTTCACTCCTTCTCCACTCATTGTTCCCACTCACTGAATGCAATCTTGGAACCTATTTGTCCTCAGGACTATGTTCTGGCAGTGGAGACCTATCACTCCATCATCCAGTATGAACCCCAGCAGAGAGTGCAGCTGCTCAGTGGAATCGGACGCATCTTCTTGCAGGTCTGTGCATCACCAGATGGAAGAATGGACTATGAGACTCCCTGGACATAGAATTAATTATCCTAGCTTTGCACAGTATGCCTTATGCTCCAATAGACCAAAAATAAAAACCCCTTTATTTTCTGTTAAAGAGGTTTTGATTAGTGTTGTGCAAATGAACCAGCAATTCATATTTGGTCTTTTTAAAGGCAGGAATGATTTGACTTATTTTTTTAGAGGATTATTTTTCTTTTGGCATGTAATAAATATATTTTTTAAAGTGTTAATGTCTTTCAGCTTTGGGTTCATGCTAAACAAAACCCTGAAAACAAGAGGTCTATGCAGCTCTTTCTCAGCAACAACATTTTATTGAAAAACGTTGACCCTGCTATTTTTGGCAGTCAAGCAACTTAGTTGTACTTGCTTAACGACTTGACCATAATGCCACTTTTTTAATGTTTGTGCATTAAAAAAGTGGCACAAACACTTATGTGTGGCACTAAACAAGTGCCACCACATATATTACAGGCATAGAGAGCTTGAATGCATGGTACTTGAAAAATTAGCCAACACTTATTGCAGTCTGGGCTGAGTGGTATTGTGATTACCATAAATTTGTGAGAGTATAGTTACAAAGAGCATTTTGTTCCAGATGCAGCTTTCATTTGTCTTTTATATAACAGATGTTTTATGTACATATAAAACACCGCTAAACGTTTATATGTTGCAGCTACTCTAGCAAAAATGTTCTTTTGGATTCTTATATAATCTTGTGGTTTGTTGTAAACACCAGTCATTACTTCCATGTGTGTTGGAGAGGAAGTCACAAATGTAAGAACTTGCTGCTGGAAACAGATTGAATAACTTAGAGAATGAATGAATTTCTATTCCAAAACAGTGTTTAGATCTTTTTTTCTGCAAGGATTTTTCTTCCTTCCCTGCTTCCTTTAGTGGGGGAGGAGGGGGTTCAGGCAAATACATAGATCAGCAGTTAATGTACAACTGCTTTGTTATTTCCCAGATCGGAGATGTGAAAACTGCAGAAAGATACTTCCAGGACGTGGAGAAAGCCTACGAGACGAAAGGGAGTAACCTCAGTCACGCTACATGCGTTCTAATGAACAGGTACATGCAGATCAAGCGTTTTGCACCTAAAGGGTAAAATTTGTGCTCAACTGGGACAGAATACACAAATTCGTGCCTGATTTTCTAAACAGTAGGTAGCATCTCTGCTCTCTGGCTTGAGGTGGTGGAGAGTATTAAATAACACTGGCATGTGTTAATGATTACTTCAGTAAAAGGTCTGAACTTTGGGTGATTGCGACAATGTTTTTTTTTTTTTCCCTTTTTTGGTGTTTTGTTGTGGATTTGCTGCTATTTTTTTAGCTATTTGGGAGGAAGGTTCATATCATCAGAGGCAAACGACAGAGTTAATCTGAAGCAATGTTTTTAAAATATTAAAGTAGAAATTAAAAATACTAATTCATCCTCTAGATTGCAGTGAAAAAAAACTATTATTTGCAGTGTGACCAGCAGGTGGCAGTGTGGCTCATGTTGCAAATTAAACAGAATTGGTCGTTAACTAGAATGAAACTCTGAAGTAAGATGCACAAAATTACAAAGTAATTTTTACAGGAACTTATTTGAACTATAGTGATTTGTTTTTTCATGCCACTGGCTGTTATGCGTTTTATGTGCCCTGAAATTCTTATGGAAGTATGTTAACAAATGCCAACATATAAGAGAAATGCAGGACAACAACTGTTCTGTGACTCAATCCTTCACAGCTGAACTAAAAAAAGTGTGTAGCAACAAAGTGAATATGGGCAGTGGATGAATAAAATGATTGACTTTCCTGTTTCTAAATCTGTGAGTATAAATCTGAGTGTAACGTATTTCTACCTGTTTTTCAGGGCCTTTGTCTACCTCAGTCAGAATAATTACACTGAAGCACATGCAACTTTCCTTGAAGTTTTAAAAATTGACCCAAAACATCCCGTTGTAAGTATAACTATATAAGTATTAGAGGCTACACATTAGAAGCTTTAATTAGTGTAGTTGGATTTTCTTTTTTCCCAGGGGAAAATACAATTATTCAAATATTTTTTAAATGTCCAGCTAATTTCTATGGAACGGCCTTTTGTTTTTGTTTTTACAGGCAAATAACAACGCTGCAGTGTGTCTCCTCTACTTGGGCCGGCTAAAGGAGTCCTTGGGCCAGCTGGAGGGCCTGGTTCAGCAGGACCCCACCCAGTACCTCCATGAGAGCGTCCTCTTCAACCTGACCACCATGTATGAACTGGAGTCGTCACGCAGCACGCAGAAGAAGCAGGCGCTGCTGGACGCCGTGGCCTGTCGGGAGGGAGACAGCTTCAATGCGCAGTGCCTCAAACTGGTCTGAGAGGAAGAAGGACAACAGGGAGAGAACTGTGCTGCTGCTGCCCCGTGTTAACGACGGGTACTACAGCTCTGTGTTCAGAGAGGAACTAAGCCGTACTCCTGTGGGACAGTAAAACTAATGCTTGCTGTTCAGTTTCAGAGATGTTAAAAGGGGACGTTTGCTTTTATCACACTAAAGTGATCCAGCACTCCTGCCATTTGAGCAGCGACCCAGAAACAGTCCTCACACTTGCAGCATTTTGAGACTGAAAGAATTTGTGGTGAATGTGCTTATTTGTTCTGTTGTTTGTGCTGCAGCTCTGCATAAATACTGAGGGAGTGAATGCCTGGCTCCAAGGCAAAAGAAAAGAAAAAATTAATAATAATCCAACTATGTAACCCATGAGCTTTTTAGACCACTTTGAAATCTGGAGGACAAAAAAATTACACAAGGGTCATGTGAGGGCACTAATCTGGCTGTATGTTTCACTGATACACAAGATGACTTGACTTTTAAACCGGTGTTTCTTTTTGTCACTACATACTTCTCTCCTATGTAAACAGTGTTCCTACACATATTTCCAGACTTTATGCAGACCCAAAATATTCCGAATCCTCAGTTCTTTTTAAGACGGGTTTTAAAAGTATAAATAATAAAAACTTACATTTCCAAATAGGTCTGGATTTAAGCAGAAGTTTAAACAGAAGACAGAAACAAATGGAACGTGAACAGATGGACAACAAGATGAAACACTGAAAGAGGGATGGAAACGCATAAAGATGGAGCCGACATACTGGCAAAAAGATGGAAGAATGAATGTATGGTTGAACAGATGGAAGGAAAAGACTTTTAGTGAACAGGATAAGGAACAAGCCTGGTAATATTAATGTTCTTTCCTCACCCAAACCTAAAAAGCCTCTTAAATAAAATTCAGCAGTTTTCCAGACTGCTTAGGAACTGTGTGCAAGAAGTTCTGATCACCCAGACACTGATCAGACAGAACCCTTAGTTTTATCAACTAAAAGTTGTTTCTTTGATGATTAATTCTTACTTGGATACAGTAATGTTAGGTTTTCTTTAGCTCTGCTCCAACCATCAGGTTGCATGTGTGCAACACGACTCAAAATATTCTGGATGGATCTGCGTTAAAATTTTAACTAATTCTGGGATAAAGCTTGATCCACATCGGTGATTTTTTTTCTCTCTCTCTCTCTTTGCCCAGCTGGAATGTGGTTCTTTTTAAGCCCGTCTCTTTAAGCTGTCACATGACCCTCTGCTCAAAGATCATTAGAGCAAGACCAACCATGAAAAAAGCCCCATCTTCTGTAGTTAATTCAAAAGGACACGATAGGCTGCTCTCTAAAATCAATAAACACGTTTCCCAAACATTCCTCTCAGTAAATATATTTTAACTGAGAAATTCAAAATTCAAAAAAAATTAAAAATAATGATGTATATGAGCAGTTTTCAGAAACTTTTAGTCAGGAGGACGTGTTGTTACACTGCAGGAGCTGCTGGCTCACAGTGACACCAGGCCTGGGCATTATCCTGAGCTTCAGACTCCTTAAACTTTTTAATGCAGCTTCTACAGGATTACCACTAGATTTCATCACTCCTGCAGTGAAAATTAACAAGCCCCTCAGATTGCATCGGTTTCATTCCCACTGAACAGAAATGTAAAAATATTCAAAATCCAAAGCTGTACATATCTGAAGCATTGTCTTGATTATCTTATTAATTTGTTTTGCTTTTCCTTCTGCTGTTGTCTTTATGTTTACCATATTTATGTATATAAAGAGCTGTTTTATCCTGAATAAATCTATTGTGTCACAGTAACATGCTGGAATTAATAAAAATAGAATAAAAGACAAATTATTAGCAGCTTTTTTATTTCCTGAGCTTGGAATTAGAAATTAGACTCACGCTTTATTTATTGCAAATGAAGGCATTCATCTTTTGATGGTGGCAAAGAAGTCACCTTTTAGTGAAATTACTTCAAACTTCTTCACCTCAAACCTAGGTAAAATAAAAAGCATACGTATCTAAAGAAACTAATAAGTGAGCTCTTAAAAAGCACCATGTAATCTTTTAAACAGTACAGCACACATGAGTACCGTAATTTCCGGACTATAGAGCGCACCTGATTATAAGCCGCACCCCA
>CAEFZY010008525.1:0-21265 GCA_903066815.1 Brachyrhaphis roseni | reverse complement strand
CCGAGCCTCCTGGTGTTCTCCCCAGAGCCTCCTGGTGTTCTCCCCAGAGCCTCCTGGTGTTCTCCCCAGAGCCTCCTAGTGTCTCCGTTGAGTTCCCTAGTGCCTCCCCAGAGCCCTCTAGTGTTCCTGAGTCTCCGCCCCTTAGTGTTCCTGAGTCTCCGCCCCTTAGTGTTCCTGAGACCTCGCCTCCTGGTGCTCCTCGTCGCCGCCTCCTGCGCCGAGGACGGCCCCCGGACTCTCTCCGTGGTTCCCGCCTCCTGCGCCGAGGTCGGCCCCCGGACTCTCTCCGTGGTTCCCGCCTCCTGCGCCATGGACGGCCTCCGGACCTGCCATGGCCGCCTCCTGCGTTTCCGCCCACACAGTGTGGGTAGTTTTGTTTTCGGGACTCCTGACTCCCCTGTGTTTTCGCCCACACTGTGTGGGTTGTTTTCTGTTGTTTTTCTGGACTCTAGCCCGCCTTTCCGTCGCCCCTCCGCCCACCCTGGACTGTTTCGTTTTGGGCGTCTGGTAGCCGCCCTTGAGGGGGGGGTACTGTCATGATCTGTGTTTTTCTGTGTATTTATTTCTAGTTCTGTGTCTCTGTGCTCTCCGTGTTGTCCTGTCTCCCCGTGATTTGTTCCCAGGTGTGTCTTGTTTCCCTGATTACCCTCTGTGTATTTAGTCCCACCTGTGTCCTGTGTTCCTCGTCGGGTCCTTGTCTGCGTTTGTCTTTGTTCGCCAGTTTGTCGCTTTGTTCCACTCGTTTGCCGTGCGCTACCTGCTATATTGCCTCTGTGTTCCTGCGATGCAGTGCTGCCACGGTTGTGGACTGTTCTACCCTGGTCATTTTCATCATTAAATCATCATCATTCACCTTACCTGGGTCTCCAGCGTCTGCCTCACCACCTCCAACACCACACCCCATGACAGATTCAGACACAGCTCCAGTAAGAAAATGGCAGAGTTGACATCACATTCTCTTATGCCTTTACTTCCTTGTATTGTTGACCATTTAATGTTCCTTAGAGTGTATTCTATTCAGTTTCTAGCTTTCTCCTTAAAGTCTAACCAACATTTATACAGAACTGCTATGCAAATGATACGCATTGATAAATGAGCTCCAAAAGGGATTGTCCACAGGTTCCATAAACATCCTAAGTAAATTATGCATCTTTCATCTATGACAATTGCAAGTAAAAAGAAGGACCCATAAAGGTATCCCCTGTATTGGTCAATTAAATTTGTCATTGTACAAAGAATCTCATTCAACCTGAACAAAATTCATATGGGGCTCATGCACATGCTGGCTGGAAGATAGCTATGGGGAATTGGACGTTTACACTAAGTGGGAATTAGACGTTACCACCTACAGATCAGGGTTTTTTTTTAATTATTTATTTTTGCTCCCAGTGCTTGGCTCACCAGCAAAGTGAGAAAGAAAAGGAAGAGCACGCAGAGTGACGGTGTTAATTTGAACTCTGGTGCGCACATTCTGGCTGCAGAGACATATGGAGCTATTTAGCGTAGGCTGCCTTAAATCATCGTGTTTGCATAGTTTAACAGCCCAAATCTCTGCCTTTGCATATAAACTCAGGCACACACTGTAGTTTCTTTTGGGTTCCAAACTAAAAGTGCTTGTGATGTGGCTCGGTCAATGCATTGCAGACTGGTGAATAGTAACCTTAAATCCATATAAAACCTGGGAACATTAGGTCATGAGTTCAGTACCTAAGGGAGAAAATGAGTACTGTGCATGAGTAATTCACCTGTCAGCGACTCATACAGATTCAAAGACGCGCTGTGTGACCAGCATTTGGATACTTCAATAGTGGCACGCAGCGCAGGGTGGAAAAAGAGCGCATATCTTCAGCGGGAAGCATGATTTGAGATCTTTTTTTTCCCCCTTCTAACAACAATTCTTTATGCTGAGCGAGAGAGAGCGCGTATGTGGTACGCAGCTGCAAAGACGCACTTCGTGCGTGCAACGACTCAGTCCCTGTGCTGAGATTTGAGGGAGAGACCCTACTGACCAGCGCACAGGGTGGGGTTCATCCAACAAGGCGCTCCGTCCCTGTGCGCCGACACGCCCCCGCGCTTGGCGCTGTCCGACTCTCTGGTGCTGAACGCTGGATACCAGAACAGCAAACTGCCTGCAGCGCACTGGACCGTCTGCCTGCACGCAGATCCTTCATGGAGCCAAAGCAGGGATCTACCTGGCTGCAGAGACTTAAAGTTCAGAGGGCTGACCTGCACGGATCGCAGCGTGGATAACTATGAAGGAAATGTTTCTCAAGTGTTTTGCTTTTGTTTTGTGAGGATTTTCTCGTCAGGTCACCCACCCCCCGCCCCCCGGTTTGGAGGTGCATAACTTGCCACCAACATGATTTGGGGTGTTTTGCTGTGTTGCCTTCTAATGCCGGCAGCTGGATATAAAACACAGGCTCGATTGCCTTTCTTTCACGGACATATTTTTGAGAACTCGCCAGCGGCGTCTAAAGTGAACGGACTCAGCATTACGGTGAAGCGCATCGACGCGCAAAAATGGTGCCCAGTCTCCGGAACGCACTTTAAATTGTTTGGAAACGGCAGTGAGGATTTCCACGTCTTCGCCCACCACAAGCGGGGAACCGTGCTGCTGAAAACTTCCCGGGTTTTAGACAGAGAGTCACGCTCAGAATACCTGCTGAGCGTCGGGCTGTGTTGCCAGACGTGCGCGTCGGAATCTGTCGCCTTCGAGGTCGCGCTGGTGAAAGTGGACGTGTTGGACACCAACGACCACGAACCGACTTTAATGAGCGCAGACAGTGTTCACATAAGTTTAGATGACACCACCGCGCTCCGTACTGTTGTTTACAGACTGGAAGCTGTCGACGAGGATAGCGGAAAGAACGCAGAGTTGACGTTCGCCTCCGTACCAAAAAATGGCAGTTTCTATGTAGTCCCGAAAACGGGGGAAGTTTTGCTCGTCGACTCCATCCTGGGTCTCTTTTCTCCCATTAAATTTTCTCTGTACGTGCGAGATCACGGCTGGCCTCCTTTGACCAGCAAAGCCGTGTTAGTTACAGTTTCACCACAGCGATGGATGACGCGTTCCGCTGATTTACTCGGACCAGAGAGGGCGGGACGGTCGCCGAGGGCGCTCCTCGAGTCCAGCACCGTGCTCTCCCTCAACGCGTCTGAGGACGCCGGCGTCGGCTCAGTCCTAATGAGCCTGAATCCCACCAGGTTTCAGTCAGCTGCCTACGAGCTCATTTACCCGGAGTCAGAAAGCTCTCCGGTCACCGTGGGCCGCGACAGTGGAGATATAACAGTAACCCGGAGGCTGGATAGGGAGACGGAGCCTTTCCTGGAGCTCACTGTTAAGATTCAAGACAAACGAGGTGTGTTGAATGTCCCTCGGTCTATCCGAGCTCAACTCAGGCCACGCGACACCCCGACACCCCGCCTCTCCTCTCATTTCCTGCACAATTATCTGCTTTGCAGTGATTTTGCCCTACTTTAATGAAACGCTGCACATTAAATGCACTTGGTTAAACTGTGCCACCATCTGGACACGAAACTTTTCATCACCTGAGGCCCTCTCATTAGACTTGACCCACTGATTAAACTCATAACGGGCATTAGGGCGGCCGATTTATATGCAGAGTTTGCGGCTGCAAAATGTTGCCTGGGGGAACCAACTAGAACTTTAATTCAGTCAGGATAAGCAGGCAAAAGCCTCAGTTCCACACATACAAGTCTATCTCAACAAATTATAAGATCATTCAAATGATTATTTATTTTATGCAATTCTAAAAGTGAAACTTGTATTATTGAAATATCACTAAACTATATCAATAGGGTGATATATTTAGGCAGTTTGTTGTGTTAGTTATGATTATTATGGCTTAATATCTATAGAAACAAATTGGTTTCTCAGAAAATTTTAACAGCACAAGAAACCACGAATAAGGATTTTAAATTAATATGATTGATAGATAGGTAGACGGACAGACAGACAGATGGCCATAGCACTATGTGCTTCTCTAGCTTCTTCAGTAATGAGCTTTTGTGGCTAACACTCCTTGTGGGGATTGTCAATGACTGTCATGTCAGTAGTCTTCCCCATGATAGTGTTGGCCTTTCCATGACTTTAAAATAACATTCCTGCATTATAAAGAAGTCTTCTAATCTTGAGACAAACCTTTTGTGTTATCCATCTATAATTTCTGAATTTTTATGTTTAAAATAGATTGTTGACATTAATTAATTTTTCAACGATACTTTACTTTGAGATGTACCCATAGGGATGCAAACTTTGTTAGTTATGCTAACTGAGTCCAGCTAATTTATGCACTGTTTGTGTCTGAGGTGGGTGCATATTATGACAGCTGCCGCTGCCCTTGTCCCCCTTGGTGGTAACCCCGCTTTAGCGACAAACACAAAATATCGAGCTTGATCATTCTACCCCCTGTGTTGACCAGCCTATTTTATATTTTGAATTCAGAAATGCTTCATAGAAAACAAAAACAAAAAAACACTGAAAAGAGCAGAAATTGGGCTCCTGCTAGAAATTGTGATTAAAATTTAACAGAAAGTGTTTTTTTTTTCCACCTAAAAACACCAGGATTGCATTTTCACAGTAATGACACATTTATTTGTTTTGTACTGCACAAGGCAACTGAACAATAAGAGCATATTCAATGTAGAAGAATGGTGATTCACAAAGGGACCTTTTCAAATTGACTAAGTTATGTGTCCTTGATTGACATAGTTTTGGACTGTGAAGTTGTTTTCAGAGCTAATCCGTGTAGAGTGGCAAACCACTGCGACCCTCTCCCTCTCATCAGCTGGCATTACCCCTCTAATCCTCCTCACATTCGCTCTCTAGGCCCAGGGATTTGAAGTAGCACTACCATAGTCAGGAAACATCTCACTTGCTCGGAGGGGGAAAGGTGAAATTATCGGCAGCTGAGATTTGTACTGATGTATGTGTGTTGGAAAAAAAAAGAAAAAAAAAGTTAGACTTTAAGTTCAAAAATGGGAAGATGGAAAAACGTTGAATCCAAATGATTTGCTTCTTAATTGAGCCTCACGGTGTGCAGGAAACAGCGTACACTGTTTTCGTTCAAATTGCCCTCTGCTGTTACGTTTCGCAGTGTGTTCTAGATTGTAATTGCATGTCTGATTGAGATGCATTCTTGCAAAGGTAGGTGTCTGGAGGGTTTTGGGGAGAGAGGGAATATAGTAAAAAAAAAAAAAAAATCTTTCTTCTCTCTCTCTTTTGCTCACTTAACAGGTGAGTAGCAAAATTCAGCAGGTCTGGACTGACAGATATTCAGATAGCTCCTTCCATTGTACCTCTCTTACCTGCAAAACTCTCCTCTCATGATCAAAGGCATGGCATGATTTTTATCCTGTGACTATGGCTTTTCAAACAGAATCCTGACAGGAGACGGGGAGGACAGGCCTTTCTTCTGCTTGTCTCATTTTAGATCCATACATGTATGTCTCTCTGATAGAATAACCCAATTTTAGCCTTTTGATTAGTATTTATAGAGGTTGAGTAAGGTCTCCCATGTGATTTGGTGTTTGAGATCCCTTTGTAATGAATTTTGGGACATGAAAGCCACAATTTCGCAAATGCATCAGGGAGTGTTTTGTGTATGCTTGGTTTGTCTGCGCGTGTGGCTGTGTGGTCACATGAAAATTGACCCCAGGCGCGATAGCAATAGTTTTAATGAGGCCCCATGCGTTGCGTCATCTTGACTTATTTTACCACAGTGAGCTCTCCGAGGCACAGAGCTGTCCGCCGTACTGACAGTCACCTGCTACGAGTCAAACAAGACGTTGCCATCAGATTACAGGCAGACAGAGTTCTAGTTACAGCAGTTTATGGCAAACATTAAAACTACTGAGGCATCAACGTGCAAAAGAAAATAGCCAAAAAATTCTGCTTTCTAATATTAGGCGATGTAAAAGGTTGAAAGATTAGTTCACGCAGACAAATAATTGAGGTTAAAAGAGCTTGCCACTGAAAGAAAAGGTGGTGTTTTTGGAAAAGTCAGAATGCCTCTTTACAGCATCATTGTTTAGTTCAGTTTCTCATTAATCAAGATCATCATCACTCCTGCTCTGTACTAAAGTTGTTTGAACTGTTTAATATACTTCTATAGTGCCCTGTAATTTACATACCTGGAACTCTTTTATAACTTGTCACATTTAAACCATAAGCTCTCATGTACTTTATTGCTACTTTATGTAAGAGACTAACACAGTGTAGTATATTGTTAGGAACTAAAACAAATTAGATTAACTGTTCTTAAGTTTTAAAAATAAAAATCTGAGAAGTGTTCTGTGCATATGTATCTTTTAGTACAATTAAAGCTGCAATTTAAAAAAAAAATGGGGGTAGGAGAGTATGAAGGATATGTATGTAGATTTGCTTGTCTCGTGATTTTTTTTTTGTTTTATTTTTACCCATTCTTCTTTGCCAAATGATGTCTGTGAACATACATTTTCAGATCTAATCACAAAATCTGAGCTGGATTTAGGTCTGGACTTTGAGCACATTCTGACACATAACACGTTTTTTGTTCATTCATATTTCTGAAATAACTTCAGCTCAGTTAGAAGAGAGATCATCTGTGACCATCAGTTTTCAAGTCGTGTAACAGACTCTGAATTGGATTTAGGCCGGGTCATTCTAACAAATGGATATGCTTTCATCAAAGTGATTCTGTTGGATCTTCTTGTTTCTTGCATTTTGTTGACTTGCTGGAAGGCTGACCTTTGCCCCAATTTAAGGTTTTTTGGAACCTCAAACAGGTTATCAGCTGCAGCTGCTTAAGAAAAGATAGTGTGCTAGGGGATGTGTATAGGGATTTGCATAGAACTCAATTTTGGTCATTATAATGCATGCATAAGCATTCTGTTGTGGCTCTGGTTATATGTCTAACACCGTTGTCCTGCTGGAAGGCTCATCATCATCATCATGACAGTAGTAGTCTCCAGTCTGCTACTGTTTTAGATCAGTTTTCTTATCACTCCACCCATCTCCCCAATATTCTGATCCATCTCTCCTGTCTGTTCACTAAAACTCACCAACAAAGCTATGATTACGTCACAGAACAGCTGTGACAATGCTGAGACTGAGGTTGCTTTAATTTATGTGTATCAGACTAAAGGGAGCAGAATGCATATGCAAATTGCACTTTGCCAATTTTGTGAAAAAAAAAAAAAAAAAAATTCATGCACTTTACAGCTGAGCTTCACTGCATATTGATCTAATAGACAATGTTTAAATAAAATATATATGTGGTTAAAACATGACAGAATAAAAAAATAAATGTTAGACTTGAGTACTTTTGCGAGTCAGTGTTCATACAGGCCCTGAAATATTTGCAGATATGTAGAGTACGGCCATAAAAGAAAGCGATCTCCACAAAATAAATGTGAGTGCTATCAGTATAACATTCAGCCAATAATGTAAAAACAAAAACACCAACGGCATACAAGGCAGAGCGTCACAGTAAAGGTGTTGTTTCTTCATAGCCCCATCTGATGAAGCGGTGGTCTGGCCCTGTTGGTTTCCCTGCATGTAGCGATCACTGAACAGTGACCTCTGGGTTATAGCTGAAATTTCTAAACCAAAAACCTTTATCCAGTAGAAATGTTGTGGGACATGAAGCGAGAAGTTCATGTGAGGAAACTCTGCAAACTCCCGCAGTTAAGACTGTGGAATCAACAGAAATTCTGCCAAGCTTATGTGCAGAGGTGATCAGGCGTTACTAGAAAAAAATAAAGAAAAGCTGCAATCACTGCAGGTTGTTTGAAAACAGGAATTAAGTTTATGACCACTTTCCTATATCTTTTAATAATACAAGTCCCATAATAATAATAGAGTATGACTATTTGCTGTTTTAACTCTCTAGGTTGTCCTTGTCTAGCATCAAAACATGAATATCAATCTCTAATATTGTTTGAGAACATGTTTGAACAGAAACAAAAAATATTCACTTCAGTTCAAAAATCCTAAATTAATCCCAAATATAGCAATCATCCGCCACCATAAATAATGCACATCAATATATTTGCAATCGCTCAGAATCTTTCAGATTATATTTTATGTTAATATTCACTCCTGCAAATAGTTTCGAAACATTTTGTGTGGTGGATAAAGTACTCATTGCTGTTAGGTGGTGAATGCAGGTTTACTTAATGTATAGTGAAAGCATTCATTAAGCAGTTAATGTGGGCATGAAAAGCTAATCATGGTGGTGTGAGGCTTTTTCGCGTTAATAAGTTTGAGGTGGGTACAGCATTATGATTAGAGCCATCACAAGAGCTGGTGTTAGTGTTGTTCAAATAGAGATTAAGGAGCCAAGTCTGACAGTTAGATATACTGCCTGTGCATGTAGATGGAAGATGGAGCAGCACTTCAGGATTACGCACAGTGTGGCGTCAATCCTTTTGGACTTACCTGAAACAGAGTGAGCTAAGCCAACACTCAGGGTCTATGCTAACAATAGCTCTGAGGATTTAACATGTTTGAGCACTGAACTACCTGTGTAGCCTGACGCACTTATCAGAATCAATATTAGGGTAGAGTGCCTTGCAAAGTATTCATATCACTTTAGTTTTTCCATACTTTGTCACATTACAACCAAAGCTAAATGTATTTTTTGTGTATCATGTGACAGACCAGCACAGTGTAGTGCATTAGGAGGTTTTCCCAGTTCTTTTGAAAGTGTTGTGTGCATTGTTACTCAACACCCTCCTGAGTCAGTAACTATAACAGCCACTTTTTAGTGCATTTTCAGCTGCAAGTCTTTTATAAAATGAAAACAAATAAGAACATCAGCATATCTTACAGCTTTGTACATTACAGTTTCTGCCCAATTGCCTTTCTGTCCCAAACTGGTTATGCTCAATTGCATTGTATTGAGTTCATCTGTGAACATCAATTTTTTGAAAATCTTCACACAGATTCACAGTGGGATTTAGCTCTGGAATTTGACTGGGCTGTTTTAACCTGAATATGTTTCAGTCTAAACCATTCCATTGTAGCTCAGGCTGATTCTTTTGGATCATCGACCTGTTAGGAGTCAAAATTTCTTTCATTCTCAAATAGGTTTTCCTTCAGTATTGCGCTCCATCCATGTCACATGTCACCACCAACTCTGAGCAGCATGCCGGTCCCTGCTGAAGGAAAGCCACAGCATGATGCTTCCACCACCTCGTTTTACAGCGGGGATTGTCTGTTTAGAGTGGTGCACAGCGTTGGTTTTCCACCACACATTGTTTTTACTTTGCCCTCTGACCTCTGTAACTCCTACTGTTACCATCTTAGATGCTATGCAAACATGCCACACTTCAGAATTTCAGGTATAAAACATATCTAAAAAGTAAATATCTTTCCTTTCCTGGCCAACCATCTACCATCAAAATCCCAATAAAATACACACTACCTTGGGTTTGTTTTGTGACAGAAGTGGAAAACGTCGAGGGGTACGGATGTGTTTACAAGGGTTTGACTTGTTTTTCCATTCAGGCCAGTCAGGAACCCACGTTGTTGATTCTCATCATCATGGATTTGATTGAAATAATTTACCGTAACTCTCGTATCAGATGCTGCTGCTCTCATAAAATTAAACATTATTTTGATTGGTATTTTCTGCTGTAATTGATCAGTTAATGTAACAGTGGAGCAGACTGTCATATCTGACTGCTTCTTTCTGACTGGTTTGAGCTAATTACTCTCGCTCATTTTTGAAACAATATCCGTATGCTACATATTACCATCCCGGCGACGTGATTCATCACACCACTTTCTTTTTTAATTACACCTCCAAAAGCTTGGAATTGCTTTCTCTTTTTGCGGAACAAAACTAATACTTTGGTAATTTCTTGTCTTTTAATCATCCTTTCGTCAAAACTTCAGAAAATGATGCGTCACTAGAGCATGAGCGAAGCTTAATTTCAATTTGTTTGTACGTATCCACGTGTCACAACAAGATGCTTTAGAAGTTTTGAGTTTAATTAGGACTTTATTGCTGAATAGAAATGACTTCAGGACCCCCTGACTGGTTTGTACTCCCTCTGTGGAAGCATCGAATTTAGCATACGGTAGCGTTGCCTTGTTTGTTTAAAGAGTTTGCTTTTCCTCGGGGCTTAAAGAGAGCAGTCTTCCTTTTTTCTTGACAAGATCTCCTGCTAATGCTGGAACAATATTTGACTTCTAAACTATATTCAGTGCTCTAAGAATCCCCTGAGAAAACAATATTTTTTTTCTGACATACCCTCTGTGTATCAAACCATCTGTATAGAAAAAAAAAAGAAAAGGTAAAGGCAGTGGAAGTAGGCCATGACTCACGACTCGCTCACTGGTTATGCAGTGTTGTTTTGTCGAGAGGGAGCCAGGGACCATCGCCAGCTCTCCCTCTATAGGATTTCCACTGGCCCACAGAGGACGTCAGTTTAGATTTGTGGTGGGGATTTTTTTTCTCCCTCCTCGCTTTCGCTTGTCCCCACCCGAAGAATCGCTTTCTTTGCACCTGACTGGGAATCTGTTAATGGTATTTGACGGGTTAGGGGGAGTATTGAACACGCGGTGCTGCCCTAAATGGGCTTGAGCTGCTTCCCCCCCTCGTCTTTAGTTATCTGTGGGCAGGCTGGTATTCAGTTCGTGGTAATCACCTCTTTGCAGGATGTTTTGTCTGGGAGCTTTCTCTCTCTCCCCTTCTCTCTCTTTCTTCCGACCTCGCCTCCCCCCATCTCGGTCTCGCAGTCAGCATCTCGCCTCATGCTGCCTTTAATCCAATTTCTCTTTTCCAACTTGCCCCACCTCCTCCCAACTAAATTTGCATATTCCCCCTTGTGATGTGAAATGAATTGAGGAGAGACTATCTCTTTTTTTTTTTTTTCTGGTAATTTGTGACTGAAGGGCTGTTTGTTTAAGTAGAAAACAATTTCACAAAAAGACGTCTGCATTTATTAAATACAGTGTTTAAAGAATTCCTGGGGGATTGGGCTTCATGTTTTTATTGTGATGGCAAGCATGCGTGTGGTTGTGTGTACACGCGTGGGAATTGTTTTTCTATCTGCATATCTAATTATTTAAATGTGTTTGCTTCGTGTTAAGTATCCACATTCTTAGACTCGTCACCTCCGGCACCTCTGCTTTGTAGCTGTAACACGTCTGCAGCGCTGGATTTCTGCTTTGTGGCTTCCCATTTATCAGATCTGTGTCTAACTTCCCTGCAGTCTTCGTCGTCTTCCAAAGTCTTTGCATACATCTTCTGCCTCGCAGGTAGGAAGGGTGTGCTTGCCACTGTGTTTTTGAAAGATGTGATTAAAGCTGTATGAACAAGATCAGCGCAAGGAAGAAACAGAGACCTCCTCTCCTCTACACCTGGAAAAGATATTTAAAGTGGAAACAAGCGACTCGGAAAGGTCAGAGCAAGCGGCGTGAACGCTGATATGAGATCGGAAAAGTTAAGAGAGGTAAAGGTGAGAAAGCTAGAGAAACACAGTGGTAGAAAAAAAAGATGGGAATGTGTTAATACATGCCAATGAGAATGTGTGTGTGTGTTTTCTCTGTATGTCTCTGCAAGCTTCGCTGAAAATAAGTAAAGGGCAGCCAGATGAGTGACAGAAAGTTGTTGACTACTGATGAGAGGTCAGCTTGGTGAAAAGTAATTGTCAGATGGAAGCAAGAGACTATTCAGAGGGCAGGGTTGGAATGAGGTGTGCATGTACTCTACCCTGTAGTGCAGATAGGAGGGTTATAGGGCACAGTAGGATTGGGGTGGGGGGAAATATGCTACTATATAGCTGCAAAAACACCAATGTGCACAAGCATTTCAAAATTGTTGCAGGGCAAAAGGAGGAAAGATTAGAGGAAGAATACCTACCTTTAGGAGAAGAGAAAAGAGCAAACATGAAGGGATGTGATGGCACATAAAAATGTGCGTTGTCTGGCAGAGATGTTGGGCTGACTTTTACAGCCCTCAGAGCAGAAGTTCTGATCCTTTGCCGGTGCTCTCTTTATTAGAGAATTAAAATGAGGATTTAGTGGGATCATTTTAATGTAAGGTATACCGGGGCCAAAGTCTTCATCAAGAGGGCCGACAAAGTTTTAAGAGTATGGAGTAGTTTTAAAAGGGGATAAAGTTTGTCCAACCCAGTGTTTATAAAAAGTGATAAATGTGTTCAGTATCTGAAAAATGTGCCAGGTATCTGGATTCAACAATTCCCACGGTCCTCCACCCACAGAATCACCTTTCGGAGTATTTCTCCACCTGCTTCATTCATCTGAAGGTTGAAATCTTTATTCATTATTATTTTCTAAATTGCTCAACCTCAGTTAGAGTATTGCCCTGTAGCCCCATTTGTCATTAGACAGGTTTAAAAATAGGTTGTGTATTATTATTTTTAATCTAATGGCAATTGCAGTGAATGTGGAGGGGTTTTTGCAGACATTTTTCCTGACCTCTGGTACTTTGCGATGGAAAGGATGAAAGGGTCCTGCATGTCCTGATCAATGAGCACTTCTGTTAATCCAATACTGAACTTTGAGGTGAACCAATTCTTTTAATAGATTAAGCTATCATGTGGGACAACCCTGATGTGTCTTTAGTACTTAGAAGGTTGTAGCTGGAGAAAAATGTAACATGGTAGGCCTAATTCAACAAGTAAACGCTGAAGATATTGATTATCTTGAGCACGTGTCAACGTTGTTTCTTGTAGACAATTTCAGTATATTTTGAGAAAAAGTCTTCATTAACAAGTATCTGATGGTCTAACCCTGGATGTTGAGTTGTAGTGTTTTCTTTTCATGCACAGCTCTTCTCCCCTTTAGAAGTTTATCTCTGATCTGATCAGCACCTTAATCCGCATGTTGGCTGTGATCTTCATATTATTTCTTTGCATTACTTTGTGGGTTCGTAGAAATTTTTAGATGTTCTGTGAAGGAGGCTCATTGCTTAGAATCATGGTAATGTTTTAGTTTTGTCATGATTTGTATCGAAAAATCTTAATTGAGGTTTTGGTTGTTTTGAATCAGTGAAGCAAAACAAACTGACTATGTAGGAAATATGTTGAAAGCTCTTGTTACTTCACGTTAAAGGATGATGTGGGGATTGTTTTGATTTTCTGCCCTAAGATCATCATTACTCATGTGCCGCTTTATGTTTCATATGGCTGGAAAATTCTTCATCCAGGCCCTGATGCGATGTGGGAGCTAATGTCCTTCTTGCCTCGTTTGTAATCCCTCCATTACTTTCTTTATTTCTGCACATTGCTCCGAATGTACAGAGTTAATCCCCCCTTTTTTTTTTATTTATGAATTTGAGGCCCATCTAAGAGAGTAGTTGCTGTAAATCAAGACAGAATGATTTAGAGTCGACATTCATTTTGCCAAAGCTTCACAGTAAGCCATGGTAGAGGCAGGAGGTAGGCAGCTGAAAATAAACAGTTTACTGGAGAATAGATATTCAAAACGTACAAAAACTAGGGTCCAGGGGTGAAGCCAAAATAATGTAGCATAAGATGAGCATAAGAAACCAGATTGGTGGCAATAACAGGATGATTTCACACTGAGTGAGAAAACTCAAGTAGTATTTACTCTGGAAAGCCTGATTACTGATGTTACACAGGTAAGTTAACAAGCAGATGGGAGACAGCTTGGGAGTGCAGGCAGCTAAGACACTGAAGGAAGATTCTGAGTAGATCTGGGAGTTTAGACACCAACATATGTAAACGATGCCAGAGATACAACAGAAACTCAAATACTACAAATTTGAGTTTTTGAGCTCACAAAGAGACAGAAAATAAGGAACGGAGATCAAGTATACGTAAGGTGTGCAGTTCAGACAAGAATAAAAATACATTTCAAATACTAGATTATACTACGAGGAATTGGTCCTAAGGATTGGACGGAATATAAAAAGCAAACACTAACAAATCATAAAATAAAGTGAATCACATGACAAAAGTTCATGACAATTGGATGAAGAGTCCTCACAGATGAAGAATCGTTTTCTCTTCTTGGGTTCTTAAATTGCAATAAAAGTATCTCAATGTGTTTTTTAATCAAATACAATTGGGCTAAATTATAGCAAAGAAATCCAAAAAGGAAATTGCCTCAAGTACCTGGATATTATTTGGATTCCCAACTTAAATTCGAAAGTCATATTCGGAAAGTATCCAAAAATGTTCAGCCAAATGATTTCTAAATCACCCACAGCAGGAGTCATAACAAGGAGAGCTGTAAACAGAGATTGCAATTCAGTTAGGTGCAAAACATCCTTTGGACATTCATCTTTCTCATTTAAGGATCCAGCATTTGTAATACTTTGCCGCCAGTAAGTAACAATTTGCTAGCCTTAGAACATTTAAATATATGTGAAAAAAAATGTCTCAAACAGAGACAAATGTGTGAACATTGGAACTAGCATACGTTGCACTGCTCAGTACTTTAATGCATTGTTATTTTAAGTCTTATTTTACTGTTGGCTTTAAATAGGTTTCTTTGTATCATTAGTTTTAAAGGTTGACTTCTTAAAGCCTAACCAGGGACTGGGTGTCTGAATTAGCCATTGTCTGGAGGCCCTGTAGACAGTACACTGGTTTCTTTGAAATATAAAATTATTTTATGTCTCATATATGATTAAAAAAAAAAGTGAAGCAAGCGGCCAAACTGACTACTATCTGACGACTAAGATAAAATTATGCAAATGTAACATTGTCAGCCTAAGTTTATTAAATGCAAGTAATGTGACACTTTTGAGACTGTAGTTGTTTTAAGTGGAACTATAGAATAATTGGACAAGACCACACCTACATCACTCTAAGTCCACTGCCATAGTTCAGGATTAAATTATGCTTCTACACTTGGAATCCTTGCACTCTCCTCCTCCCCTTTCATCTCTAATTATCCCAATTATCCTTCCCGTTCAACAATACCAAGGAGGGGAACGTCGGACTGCTCCAGCTTACTCTGAACTTCAGCCAAATAGTAGCTCTCCTTTTTTCATTTTCCAACTCCTTGGAAAAAATACTCAAGCAAAAGTGCTTTTTTTCTCTTGGGCCTGCTCTGACTAACCATTAGCAGAAAAACCAATCTCTTTTCCAATAAAGAGAGAACACTAAAGAGTTATACACTGTAAGTCAGATATTAAGTTGACACAAACTCTTAAAAGAGCAATACTATGTATTTTCCAGGCACATTGAACCATTTTATAGAACAATCAAGTAACTTTTACCTTCAATTGGTATAAAAAAAGTTGTATGCATCAAGAATGAGTTAGAAGAAATTTGACTCAGCAATTTGACAATTTTTCTTATGCCTCTTTAAGAAGTTTCCTGCTTTTTAAGACACGCTGCCTTTGGCACGTCATCACAACATTCCTCCATTATGCTGTTGACAACCGTTCTTATGAGTGTTAGTTGGCATGACAAGCTCAGCAGATGTGTCGCTCCACCAGGTGTTTGCTAATTGCTGCTGCCACAAGTTGCTGTGGGGAGAAGGTGCAGAGGAAGGCTACTCTCTGAGGCTGAAGCTCAGCTGGAGACTGCAGGTCCAAGAGCTTGGTGGAAACAGGCAGTATTTTATGAGACAAGCGTTTAGGCATCCCAGAATGGTTGCCACGGGAGATGCAAGGATTCCTCAAACATGTATGAAAGAATCAAAGCAACACTCCAGGCATGTTTTTGATGAGGGAAACACTATTTCATAATGTAAAGCTCAAAGAAGTCAATTTTATATAATACCCCCTCTTTAAAGGAACAATTCAGGATTTTTGAAGAGTGGTTCTATTGACTAGTAATAGACAGTAAATACTGTATGTTCCCTGCTGTATATAACTCCCGTGGTGTTTTACTTTGTAGAAATCTAGATCAGTTGGTCTGATGTTAAATCTAGCAGCTAGTTCAACAGAGATCAGGACTAAAGCAGACTTCTACTTTTAAAACAACTTAAATCTCCAAAACATCATAGTGGCCTATTATTTTAAGAACCTTTAAACTGAAATCATGGTAGCAGGAGGGGAGTTTACCACAAAAATGATGTCTACATAAAAAATAGAGGTTGGACGCAACAGTTATTTCTATTTCTGTGAAAAATAGGAAATTCATAATGACCACTCAAAGTGCTTTAGACTAGAGCCACATTCGCTCATTCACACTCACACACACAGGCACACATTTATATGCCAATATGCAGATCAGTAGCCACCTTGGGCTTTAATTGCCTTGCCTAGGGGCACATCAACATGTGATACTAGAATAAAATCTAAAAACTTTCTGCAAGACAATACGCACATATACATATACTGAGAACAGAATATAATGCATTTTTGATCAGCTACTCCCTTATTAAAAAAAATGGAAGTGGTGTAAAAATATTACATACAATGATAAATATTCAGATTTTAATTAGTGCTTTTCTAGTCAAAAGGACCACTCAAAATGCTTTAACATTAGAGCCACATTCTTTCAGCAGCATTAATAAATAAATACACATTCAAACATTGATGTTAAGTTGTATTTATGTGTTTTATGAATGTCTTATGTGAGTATAGAGCTCTGTTGAAGACAAATTTCTGTCACCTTTGGTGTCAGACAAATTTTATAAATGCAGAAAACTTGGGATAAACCCAAGGAACATAAACCCACACAAGAAACAAGCTAGAATCGAACTTTACTGTCAGGTAAATGTTCAATTTTAAAGAAAATTCTTCCCATCCAGATCCAGCTGGTCCGAGTAAACAGATTTTTTATTTTCTTATCCATTAAGTAGTTGCTCTAACTGGAAATGGTTTTTAATCCGCTCTCAGTTCCTTTCACACAGGAAAATCCTGTCTTAATTTAAACAATGGTCACCTGCTTCCATGTAGGTGACCATGGAAGCAGGTCACCTACATGGAAGCACAAAATCTCATCCAGGTATTGGATGAGATTTCATGCAAAACATAAATAACCTCATAAACCTGCACTATGTAACTTTTCTAAACATTTTTCACATATTTTCTAAGAACATACTGACTATACTGTCACTAGTTCAAGACAAATAAACTGTGAAGGAGCTGTAGAGTAGGTTTGTGCACACATTGCAAAAACATAAAATCTTTCTTAGAATTTTTGGTCTAGTTTGTAGTGCAAATATCTGAGTACACAGTATAACAAGAAAAAAATGTCTTATCAGTGACATTATCTGCTAATGAAACAAGTACCTTTTGATCAATATCTTGCTGAAACGTTTCTTGTAAATTAGTTTTGCCTTATTTCAAGTGTACGAAGATATTTGCAGTAGAAACTACACCAAAATTATACTTGGTAAGAATTTGTGTTTTTGCAGTTTACACAAGCTTGATTAACAGTGTAAAACCTCTCTGGCTGGCTTTGATTGGTTGTTTCTGGCTGAGCAATGTATTTCTGTAGATGGCAGTAGGACCACAGAGAGGAGACAGAGAAGCTCGATTTTTTTTTTTTTATCTGTCCCATGTGATCCTGTGAGGACATAGTAACAGATATGTAAAAAGCATATTTTACAGAAGTCACCTGCTGCAGATTTAATGCAAAGATTCCTCTGGTTTTAGGTTATTAAAATGAGGTTTGAATGAAAGGCTGTAAAGTTTTTTTCAAACTGGTCTCACTTTAAGACATGAAAGCTCTTCTTCAATCTTGGTCCTGCTTAGAGATGCAATTATTTCAGCTTTCAAGACCATCAAATCAACTTCACGAAAAATATTTACTGCTTGAAACCTTGATTATCACTTTTTTTAAATATGTAAATTATCCCTTTAAAAAGTCCTCAACACAATGGACTGTTGCTTGCTTTGGCCCATGAGTGATACCTGTCATACTTTAAGCATGAAGCAATGAGTCATAAAATGTAAAGGAAAACACATTGAACCAGAGAAATATAATGCATGTGGCTGAATGGAACCAGAAAGTAAAAAGCAAAATGGTTAGGAACCACTCCAGAAAAGTGCAGACGATAAATGTGTGTTTTGCTCTTAAACTATGCAGCCATAAGGCCACAGAAGTTGCATGCTTTGATTGAGCTGAATCCTTTTGCAGTCTTTGTGTCATGATGAAAATGCTGTGCTACTTCTTAGTGGCAGCAGTCAAAGCTCATCATCTTTCGTTTTATTTTTCGTTTGAAGTGGGCTTTGCTGAAGTGTTGTTTTTCATGGTGGGAGATTCTACAGGGATCTGGCAGCCCTATGTGACTTAATGAATAAAAACCGATGGCAGAAACCCCACATCTCGTCACAAAGTCACGGTCGCGGTGACAGCAACTGCGTTTAATGTGAGTCAACCAGAGGGTTAATATTAAACCCAGGACTAGTGGGCTCCTACTGTAACTGCAACAGCTAGAGGAGGGAGGAATTGGATGAAAACATAATTAAATCTGAGACAGTGAATGAGTGAGTATCTGCTGTATCTGTCTCACAGATGTGGGAACCTCATCCTTCAACCTACACATATTAGTTTGTGTGCGGTTTTGTAGGAGATGTGAGTGCTGCATTTGGCACGGTGCTTTGAGGACCGTCATGGTGACAGGGAGTTTTTATTGGGCCAAGCGTCTGCATTATTGATGCCTATTACAACAGACATGGTCAGCTCTAGACTTTACACCGAGGCAGGTGCTGTCAGGTAAATGTCTCGCTGACCTCCAATCGCACAGATTCCCTGAATGCCTCTGTGCAACCTGATGTCTACCTTTGTGATAAATGAGCACGGCTCGCACATCGCACGAGAAGCTTAGAACCAGTGCTGAAGGTTTTGTTTTATTAAATCTAATCTGTGATATGGCTACAAGGGTTTATTGGGAGGCAAAGGTTTGAGTTGGAGGTTTGTTGTTGACATAATTTAATCATCTGCTATTGTGTTCGCTCTGATTGCCTAAATGTGGAGAGATTTCTGATGAACACAGTGGCATTTGAGCTCACTTGGCGACTGCTTTGTTCCTTGGCATTTTTCTCCGTCCCTCCAAAACTTTCACTTTGGCTCCACTTTGGCATGCTGGGTCATCTCTCATTTCCCCCAGAGAGCTGAATTGATTTTGTGGTATTGATTAACCAGGAGTAGTTTTGCTCCCAGTCACAAAACATCACTTTAAACAACAATTTATATGTCGCAGAATAGGCCGTGACAGAAGCCGGCTGATAGTTTACCAACTTGCACAGAGGTAGGTGTGTGATTGAGCCGAGGGGTTGATAGAACCCTCCTGAAGCCCTCTAATGAATCAGCCGCTCAGACAGGCCCGCCTATGGACTAGAATGAAAAAGGGAAAATTTCAGCCTGCGTGGGGATATGTCATGGGAATTCGATGCTTCTGCTTATTTATTTGGTCTTGAATTTCTCAACCTTTTGTACCCAAAGGTCCAATTAACTGAGCATAACAATGGTTGCAGCCCTGCTCTCGGTGGCCCAAGGAGGCACTGATAAGCACGCAGACAACTTTGAAAGTTCTGCCGGCTGAACTGTGAACAAGAAGATTTTTAATGCGGCGGGGAAACGATCACATGTCTGCGAAAGCTACCCTGAGATGTTTTGACATGTCGTGAACTTTGCTTGGGAGTAAAACACACAAATTTCACAAATTGTGGTAATTGTGGGACACCAATTTGCACAGCGGAGAACATAGTTTTTCTTGAAAAGCTGAGAATGACTCAGATGTGGATAGAGAGATGCCAAAATGAAGCGAGAGATTCTTGCAAAATTTCTGGCTGACTGCCGATCAAAAAGATGATGTACTGGAGAAGGCTGGGGAATTGTCTCTCAGATTGCAAAATGTGTTTGAAGATGATGTCCATCTCATGGCTTATGGTTCAATCAGTCTCGTGAAAACAGCGAGAGAAAAAAGAACTCCATCGAAGCCAGAGGATGGCTGATTACTGAAGCAGGTGTCTTTGATGCATAGAAAATGTAGTGCCTCTCAGGGCTGATGAGGATCTAAGAGAAAGCATGGCCTGTTATATGTCTTTTTTAAGATTAGAGCGTCTGTGTTCGAGAGTGCTGCAGTTATACAGACAGATATTCAAACAAAGGATCTTCAGATGACGCATTTCTTCCTTATTGTGTTGTGATCTGGCTTTCTCTGTCTGCTGTCTGCTTTTGTCAAGTTCTCTCAAACTCTTGTTGGACATTTCTGTTTTATTCTGGGGCTTTGAAAGCAGATGTGTTCTGTTCTTCTGCTTTCCAGCCACCAATTTGTGTCTTCTCTTTTCAGCAGACGAGAATCGGCAGAATCCTCCTATCATTTCACCCTTTGCAGGGCTTAATTCTGTGGACTAAACAGACCATATGGTCAAGTCTTATAATGTGATGAGAGGGATGCAATAGGGATCTCACTGTGTCATTACTGCCAGCCTTGCTACTGAATTAGAGAAACTACTTTCCGTGATGCAGTAAGTTTTGTGCAGCTTTTACAAATCCAATTATTCAGCTTGAAACACAAGAAGTGTAAAGAGAGAAATGTTTTTTTTTTCTTTTCTTTTTACTAAAGCAAAATCTATGCAATGTCACATAATAACCCCATTATCATAATTGTATTGCATTTTACTGGGATTTCATGTGATAGACCAACAATGAACAGTGCATAACAGAGATGGCGATTTTGACTAGAATCTGATTTATGTTGCAAAATGAAAGACTTCCCACTTGATTTAGACTTGCCCTAAAATCTAAAGACTTGACTTGGACTCCTTGTCTGAGACTTGAGTCTTATTCAGATTTTATCCCTTGTAACAAATATTCAAAGGAAGCCTATATGTGAGCAACAGATTGTTGCTCTGACTGCTGAGCATGTTCCCTGAGAAAGTATATACTTGGGGTGGGGGGAGATGGTGCAGTGGTAAAGCCTGCAACTAATTTATGAAGGCCTTAGTTCTCAACGCGGCCATCATGGGTTCGAGTCCCGGCCCATTGACTTCCCGGCATGTCTTCTCTTTTTCTCACAATCGGCTTTCCTGCATGACCACTGTTAAATAAAGATCACTTTAGGCAGAAAAGACTTTAAAAGAGTATGTACTTGATTATTAGCCAGTAGAATCCATAAGTTATCAGCTGTTAATGATTCATAAAAGTCTGTTCACGTCAGCTGTAGCTTTATCATAAAGACCACTTGAATGCCTCTACAAATTATTGCTGAATTGAATGACTTTAAAACATACCTGCCTTACTTCTGCTGCTGTTTATCTATTTAGGCCCGAGCAGCTAAGCGCTGCGAAGGCCTATTGTATCTGTACTGTTTATTAGGCCCGAGCAGCAAAGCGCTGCGAAGGCCTATTGTATC
>CAEFZY010008518.1:0-16458 GCA_903066815.1 Brachyrhaphis roseni | reverse complement strand
TTTGGGCCTGCCAGGTCTGACCGGCATCCTCCCCCACCACCGGAGCCAACTCACCACCAGGTAGTGGTCAGTGGACAGCTGACCACTACCTGTGGTCATAGAAACTGCATTTGTTCATAGAAATTTTAAAAAATGGGGCCCTGTGAAGTACAAAATTAATTATATTATGTTTTCTAAAATAGTTTTTAGCAGCAATGTTTCCCTCCCAGACCTAGAAGCTCATATTTGTCCTGAACTTCCTGGATCTGCAGGAAATGGTTCCTTCCTGCTTGAAGCTGCAGGCGATCAGCAGCAGTCCGTAGAAAACAAGAACAACTGTGGCTGTTACTATGCTGCCAAGAAAAATAATAAAATTAGGTTTTTAAAAAGTAGAGAGACAAAGAGAGAAATCGGTAAACTTGTCAATTTATAACCCAGTTTTTCTCAAAGAGGAGGATAGACTGAGTGTCATACGATTACATTCAGAGCCTGCAGGGCAGCAGCAGATCTACTATAGTAGGGTGACCATATTTTCATTTGGGAAAACCAGGACACCTTGGAGCGGGGGGGGGCGGCGGCGGCGGGGATCTCTGTTCCCATGCATAGAGATGTCTGTGGTTTCTGAAAAGGAGGACCCTTTTATTTTTTTGTTGGCTAAGGGGACGACACCTTTTGTTGGCGGGGGTGGGGGGGGGGGGGGGAAACTGTTATGTTTTGTTGGTGGGGGGGGGAGATATAACGTATAATTTAAAAACCAGGACATTTCCTCATTTTCTAAAAAAAAAACCCGGGACGCCCGGGACAGGACGTAAAATACGGACGTTTGGTCACCCTATACTAGAGCAGCTTCAGATGGCAACTGTAAGGTCACATTTTGAAGAACCACTTTTTCCTCAAAGTTCTCAGTCTGTGAAAGGATCTGCAGTCTGGAACTCACTTCCTGTTGATTTAAAGTCCGTAACCAGTATTACTACGTTCAAAAAACAAACTAAACTCTGGTTGTATCAAAAACAGAACTGTATCCATTTTTTATGTTTTATGATTCACTGTTTGTTTGTAGATGTTGTCAACATTATGTTGTGTTTTTTAAATGATCACTTTAAAAAACACAACATTGATTTTTAAAGGTACTTTTTAAAAGCCCATCTAGGGACAAGTGCTGCGAATTAGCTGTTGCTATTGAACTACGATGCAAACATGGGACTGATGTTTGTTCAGTTTCTGTCCCTATAAATAAATGTTTGGTTCCAATCTCTGAACCTACATGCAGAACACCACAGGAGAACAGGAATCAGTTTTATGATGTTTTTTGATACAAATGAACAAAGTAAGATGGGTGAGGATAATTCCAGGGGCAGGTTCACGGAGTCGCTGGTGCATTGTGATGATGAATAATGGCTGCGGGCTCGGGGTATTGTTTCCTTATTTGCAGGACTTGGACTGTGATCTGGGTTCCAGAGTTCGGCTCAATCGAGGAGGTTCCGTGTAGCAACGTGGAGGGAGACAGAGGAGCGGTCCGACAGCTAACTGGCAGGTAGGTCCAGGTTCTGCTTGAGATCCAACGGAGGAGACGAAGGTGGGACTCGGGCAACCAGTGGGTATTGTCCACGGCGTAAATTGGAAGGCTTTACAGCGTTGGAAGTGTCTGCTGAAAGAGCCTGGAGCCGAACACGGCTTACAGGTTTATAGGGAGAGTTTCATTCATTCAGAGTTTGGTAATCTGCTTGGTTACAGAGTAGAATCCAACCACATGGATCTTCTTTCACTAAAGGAGCAAAGCAACAACTTAATAACTTTATTGTAACACTGAGGCCTGAGAAGAAGCTTCAGAAGACTTTCTCATGAGCACAGGCCTTACACAAGAGTCATTAAACTGTTCACTTATAATCATGTAGCAATCTTAAAGTGTTCCACTAGAACAGCTTCAGACCAGACTAATCGATCACAGATCAGCTGCGTTGGAGAAAGTTGAAAGGTTGAAGTGTTTTTTTCTGATTTTATGGATTCTTCGGCGTTCGCTGTCAATCTTTCCTTCTGTACTCATTAATTGTTTTCATGTCGTTAAAGTTCAATAATGTAAACAATGCAGAACATTTTGCATAAATCATAAAAGACAGACGTCCGTCCATCCGGCTGGTTTCTTACACCCTTGTCCCATTGGGGTCAGGAGGTGCTGGTGCCTCTCCAGAGGTCAACGGGCGAGAAGTGGGGTCACCTGGACAGGTCACCAGTCCATCGCAGGGCAACACAGAGACAGACAACCACACACACCTAAGGAGAATTTATACACACCAGTTAACCTGACAGTCATATGTTTGTACTGTGGGAGGAAGCCAGAGTCCCAGAGAGAACCCACCATGCAAACAGAAAGACCCCGGGCCAGGAATCGAACCCAGGACCTTCTTGCTGCAAGGCAACAGAGCTACTAACTGATCTTTGGGAACCACTGTATTAGCACAACTGGTGGAGATGTGACATTAATTAAAGGGAGCAGATCAGAAAAGCCGTGAGAACAAAAGATAAAGATAGATAAGATAAAATCTTTATTGTCATTGTCACAAGAATAATGAAATTTAAAAAGTGCCCTCAGTCAGTGCATATGCTTAAAACAAAACAAATAACTGTCTCACAATTTACACACAATGTAAGAAATAAATAACAAACAGCTGATACACCTCATTCATGATGATTAATGGTTAAAAAGTTGGATACTAAAAAATGATCCAGTTATAACATAGATTGTGAATATTAAAGAATACTTATTTGATACGTAAAGACATGTTTAATTAGTAACTGAGCTGAGAAAAATAAAGTTTTGTTTGTAAGCCTTTCTTGTCCTGATCCTCCTCACCTGTAGGTGGCGGTAATTCGCCACGTCGTTGTTTACGCCAATATCTCCACAACAAGAAGGAGCAGCTCCAGCCGCAGATGCAGTTGGCCATTTCACTCCTCCAGATGGTCTAACTGGCATCTTGGTGGTTTTGTGTTATTTCCAGTAAAACCAGTCAGTCCATCTCAGTCTTTTGCCCTTGAGACAGAAAAACGTCACTGGGCGCGTCATGGCGGCCGACCGGCGCGAGGACAAAGGTAGGCCATTAGATGTTAGCATTAGCATCACGGTGACGTATTTATTTATCAATATTGACCAAACACCTGCGAAATTCACAATATCTCTACCTGATATGAATACCTGTCGGTGGACACAAGAGAATTATTGACCAGCAGCGGAGCTAAAGCTGCTAGCAGCTAATGGACTAATGCTATTAGCATTAGCAACACGGCGGCGTCTTTGTTCCTGACTGCTTCAGTTCATCTGTAGAAAATGATCCGGTTCTAGAGGTAATTCTCTCTAAACTAGTCTTTATCTGCGGCTGAGAATGACTTAGCAAACACTCACAGACCACCTGACCTGGAATTACCCCGTGATGATACAACTTAATATACGATGCAACCTGAAATAAAAATATTAGCTTCTAATGTTGTTATATTAGAAGCTAATATAAACAATTCACGTGTTGTTGTTTCCTTGTTCATCCTAATGAGAAGAAAGAGTGGTGCTGTTTGGTAAATGACACCACAAAGCCATGAACACGTCTAGTTGGGTATTTTCAGTTATTTCCAGATTCTGAACTTTCTAAGCCAGTGGGGCCCAAAGTGGTCTCTGATGGCTCATTAGAGGCCTAAGAAGAACATTGACCTGCTGAGAATGTTGTTACTAAAACCAGGGAGAGAATAAAACATCCAGGACCGACTCTAAAAGAATCAGTGATCAAATCGGTGAAAATCTATACTTTCCTCAATATCAGCCAGTAGGCTGCGCTGTAATCAGATTATAATCTGCTGATTGTTCATTCGCTCTTTTCTGTGGGTCAGTTTTTAATGAGCTACTCAGATGTTGTTCATCTGCTGGACAAACTAAAGAATAACAGAAATCAACTTTCATAAATGCGGCAAAGCTCCTGAGCAGCAGGGGGCGCTATGCAGCTGCTGGAAGACATTTCATTTTTCTAAGGCCAAAACTTAAATATGAATGCCATGCAGTCTTATTCAATAAGTTAGGATATACGTTCTGATGAGGCGTTCACATTAATACTACTTTTTGAAAATAACTTTTGATCAGGAATTAAACATACTGAGAGATATAAATATGTTAAAACGTCAGTCGCCTAATGCAGTGCTTCCCAATTCCAGTCCTCAGGGCCTCCTGCTCTGCATGTTTTAGATGTACCTCTATTCCAGAGCAGCTGATTCAAATAACTGCATAACCATCAAATGCTGCAGAAGCCTGTTAATCAGCCACATATTCAATCCAGGTGTGTGGCGGAAGGGAAACACCTAAAACATGCAGGGCAGGGGGGACATGAGGACTGGAATTGGGAAACACTGGCCTAATGAATCCATATAATGTCTCAGTTGGTGATGGAATTTCTAAAAAATGAACTTTTCAGTCATATTTTATTTTATGGTTTATATTTGCTCAGTGGTTGCCTGCAGTTCAAAATAGTTACAAAATTCACTAATATTTTCTATGAAGAATAATCACAATAATATAGTTTCCTTTTATTACCTGATTTTATGAAATGCTCAGAAACATTAGATTCCATAAAAACCAAAGTGATATTAAAAGCAGAATAACTGTGAGCCAAATGAATGTTTGTGTTTTTCTTGGTGTGGTTCTGAGTTCACGGCTGAACTGGCATAAAGCTGCTGAATTTACACAGTAGACCAGATATGATGCGTCTTTAATATAACAAACATATTTTACTGTAAAATTATACAATAAAACCGGTTTTAATTCATCTTCATATGTTTTTCTGTCTCAGCTGTGATTCTGCAGGTCACATAAAAAGATGTTCAGTGGGAATTTGGTGGAGCAGAGGGATCATATGTTGCTGTGACCGGTTAGCAGCCGGTTAGCCGCTGCACCTAGTGAGCCTTTACTGACCACTGAGTCACGTCCACAAAACCCGAAATATGACCCAATATTTATGATCCAATTTCTATTGAATGTGACTTAAATTAAAGCTGAGTAAAGTCTGTATTCTCTCTGAATGCAGATCTGTAAACGGTTTGGTTTCTCTGTTTTAACTAGCATTACATGCTAACATCACATGCAGACCTGTTGCCATGGCAACAGCTGCATGAGCCCACAGAGCACAGATTACATCAGGAAAATAAAAAACATTTCAGACAAAAAGTGCATAAAACCCCAGAACATTTTCTGATGTGTTTTTATGTTTTGATCAGTAATAAGCGATCACCTGAACGCCTGCTGTGATTGGTTCACTAAGTTAATCACCTGCTCCACTGATGATCCGTCAGGAAGTCGATGTGTGTGTGTGTGTGTGTCGCTGTATTTTGGTGCTAACTGAACCGAAACACACCGAAGTTCAGCGCGGCTTCATGTTAACCGACGTTCTTCATGTTTTTACTGAAAACATTTTGCTGGCTGTGAAACGTGGCCTCATGTTGCCGTGGCAACACTGGCAGTTAGCAGCACAGCGATGCGTCTGTTCTCCAGATTCTCCATACTTTTGATATTCCCGCCAATCACTGACTAGACTCATTATTTACGTTTTATTTTGAAAAGTCCGTATAGATGCAGGAACATGAAGGAAAAAGGGTTTAGCAATCATTGTTGGAGACGTGTCCCTGTCTGGACGTGTCTTCACCGGCACTGAGAAAGGCTTGGAGTGAGGTCCAGTCCTGTCTCTGTCCCTCTGGGTCTCTTGGACGTCCTCAGCGTCTCGGTTCTGTTTCAGACGGGGAACTGAACGTTCTGGAGGATCTTCTGACCGAAGCACCGGATCAGGATGATGAGCTCTACAATCCGGAGACGGAGCGCGACGTCAGCGACAAGAAAGGTACGGAACCGCCTCCCTCGGAGCCTGGACCGTGTTCTGGTTTTGGGATCGGTTCAGTCTGACCTCACATGATGCCACTATAAGCGATGATGTCACAGCAGCGGCTATGACGTCATCAGTCGGTCCTCTCCCTCTCAGGAGTGAAGAGGAAGAGCGAGCGATCAGACAGCCAGGACGTGAAGAGGCTCCGCCCCTCGTCAGGCCACACCCCCTCCAGGTCTTCTGGGAAGCGGGCGCTGAGCTCCAAGAAGGCGTCCAGCCCACGCCGCCATGCCGCTGCCTACCATCATGAGTACTACGAGGAGCGAAAGGGGCGGCGCGGGTCCAGAGAGGGCCCGCGGAGTCGGGGCGCAGAGGACAGCCGGCGCCGGGAGTCGCAGCGCGGCGTGGAGGCTCTGAGCCGGGTAACGCCCCTTGCCTTGAGCGCGCCGCCTGCCGCTCGCACCACCGCTCACTTCCTGTTTGTGTTTAGAAGCTGCGACGTGACGAGAGGCGAGTGAGCCCCTCCCCTCATGGTGAAGACAACCAATCAGAGGAGGAGGCTGAGTACAGCTCAGAGCCGGCGTCAGGAAGCTCCTCCCCCGCCGCCTCGCACGGCGACGACGAGGAGGAAGAGGAGGAAGACAATCAGGAGGAAGAGGGGGAGGAGGGCATGGAGGAGGAAGAGGAGGAGGAGGAGGAGGGAGAGAAGGAGGATGAAGATGAGGAGGAGGATGAATACGATGAGCGTCATGGCGACGGGAATGACTATGACACGCGCAGTGAGGCCGGCGACTCTCGCTCCGCCTCCTCCGTCAGTTTCTCTGACGGAGAGTCTGGACGCTCAGGCTCCGCCTCCGAAGCTTCAGGTAACCATGGCAACGACCTGGTTCACCTCAGCAGCTGAAATCAGTGCTGTGCTTTTATTCTGAAATCAGTGCTGTGCTTTTATTCTGAAAGGGTCGGAGAAGAAGCGTGAGAAGCTGTCGTCGTCGGTTCGAGCTGTTCGGAAAGGAATGGAGAGTAAGAACTTTCCCGACCCTGCGGTACCGACCCTGTGGTACCGACCCGTCCCGCTGACTGAACGCCTCTGTCGTTGCAGATCCCACCAGCAAGCTGCGCTACATCCTGCGGGAAGCCCGCTTCTTCCTCATCAAGAGCAACAACCACGAGAATGTTTCCCTGGCCAAGGCCAAGGTCGGTCCACGGCTCCCTCTGCTGGCGGCGCTGTCGCCGCCGTGCACTAACGTTGACTACTGTGCTCTGTCTCTATGGCGATCGTGTCTTGCCTTCAGGGCGTCTGGTCCACGCTGCCGGTCAACGAGAAGAAACTGAACGCCGCCTTCCAGTCGGCGCGCAGCGTCATCCTCGTCTTCTCCGTCAGGGAGAGCGGCAAGTTCCAAGGTACCTTCATCTGCTTCCTGATTCCCCCTCATCTCTATGACTTCCTGTTTCCATGGCTCTGACTTCCTGTTTCCTGCAGGATTCGCTCGCCTGTCGTCAGAGTCGCATCATGACGGTTCTCCGATCCACTGGGTTCTACCTGCCGGGATGAACGCCAAGATGCTGGGCGGAGTCTTCAAGATCGACTGGCTCTGCAGGTCAGCTGGTTCTGGAACCAGGACCGAGCCGGTTCTGGTCAGACCTGGTTCTGACAGCCCTGTGTTGCAGGAGGGAGCTGCCCTTCATCAAGACGGCTCACCTGTTCAACCCCTGGAACGACAACAAACCCGTGAAGATCGGACGGGACGGCCAGGTGAGCGCCTCCAGGTCAAGGTTCCGGATGCGGACCCGGACCCAGTTCTCCAACCGTGCGCTCTGTTGCAGGAGATCCAGCCGAAGGTGGGTGCCCAGCTGTGCGCCCTGTTCCCATTGGACGAGAGCGTGGATGTGCACCACGTGGCGCGGCGCGTGCGTCAGAAGGGCCAGACGCCGTCAGAGCTGCGGCCACGCGGCCGCCCGCCGCAGCGCGAGCCGGGAAGGTTAGCCAATCACCGAGCTCCTCCCCCTGCTTCCTGTTCTGCCGCCGCATCACGGCGCCACCTGCTGCCGGACCACGGACACGGCGCCGCTCTGTTGTTGTGCCGTTCTGGTTGAAGCTTTGAGTCAGGCAGGAAGTAGTTCCCCGGCGGCGTGATGAGGTCACCAGATTGAGGAGTTGATGCGTGATTGGAGCGCCGCCTGCTGATGATGGCGGCAGCAGAGCGGCGCAAGATGGAATTTCTCTCATGATGAAATTTTGTCTTTGCAGGAAGTTGTTTGGCGGGTAGTCGGACTGTGGCTGACCTTTCAGAATAAAAGGACGATGGACTGATGGGGGGAGGGGGGTGGAACTGTTTCTGGCTTTGAGCAGGTGGGCGTGGCTGGGGGCGGGGCTTCCTGGCTTTCTGTGAGGTAAATCACAGAAACGAAGGACTTTTGGACTGACAGCAGGCCCCCCCCCCACCTGAAGGACAGTTTTGTCCCCCCTGCCCCCTGCTGGGGCAGACTGTGGGGTCAGGGGGGCCGATGGACTCATCTGGCGCCGGGGGGAGGAGCCGACGGACGCCGGAACGCCCTGATTGGTTGCTTTTGTTCAGGACTGTTGGTATGGAGGGGGCGGGGCTTGGGCCAAAAGGGGCGGGGCTTTCGGTGTTGATTAACAGGACTGCGCCATCATCATCACCATCACCCTTTCAAAATAAGAGGGTCTGTAATGGACGTGATGAGGAACTGTTTGTTAGTTTTCCCTAACGGCTCCAGCAGCGGTATGTCGCCCTCCAGAGGCTTCTTCTGTTTCCTTCCTGTGTGAGTGAGAGTGTGACTAGAGCCAGGGTCAGAACCAGAACCCACCCGACCCGCAGGACCGCCACTGGGACGACGCTAACCTGAGCGCAGGTCTGTGGACCGGGTAACTGTCGCCATGGTGACAGGATCAGAGCGGCAGCAGGTAACGTACCAGGGTTCACCACCGTGACGACAGCAGCAGCACCTGGCTGCTCTGACCCCGCCTCCCCGGTCAGGCGCCTGCAGACGACGCTCAGGGAATACTGTACCTGATCGATGTGTGTGAGGCTGAGTGTGTGTGTGGTTTTGTCCGCGTGTGTGTGTCTTAATTGTGGACTTGTTCACGTAGGCGTCGACCTGAAGAGTATGACCTTCACGGCAGGAAGCGACCGCGAGCCGACGGCCCGCCCGACTTCAACCAGCGGCCAGGTGCAGATCACCTGTTCACATGTCTGCTAGCATGCTAGTTTAGCTTGCTATCTAAATTGCTCAGCCTCTTCACCTGTTAGCTTCGCGGGGTAACGTTTACCTGTCATTAACTGTAACTCATCACCAGGGTTCATCCCGGACCTACGGAGCCAGCCGGTGGACAGGTGAGACTCATCTGGCAGTGGGCGGGGCCTCAGTTTCAGGTAGAAAGTAAGACGTAATGTTTCTTTTTGCAGAAGATTCTCCAGCGTGAGACGAGACGTCTTCCTGAACGGGGTGAGTCTGGGGGCATGGCCTCTGTGATGTGATGTCGGTGCGCTCACCTGTGTGACGTCTACCTGTGTTTACCTGTTTCAGTCCTACGACTACATGAGGGACTACCACCACAACGTGGGGCCCCCGGCTCCCTGGCAGACTCTGGTATGGTTCTGATTGGATCAGGCATGCTAGCTTGCTGAGCTACCTCACCTGGCAGCTGCACCTGGAGGCGGGGCCAGGGCTGTTCGCTGTTCTGATTCAAAGCTTTACTGGTTAAATTCGACCAATCGGACAGGAGTTAAACTAGAGCGTTCTGATTGGTTGCTGGTTCCCATGAACCCGCCCGCGACCAGCTGACCCTTCCTGTTTGTGTGGACAGGCGGCGTACCCCGGCGTGGAGCAGCAGCCCCCCCACCACCCGCCCTACTACCACCACAGCCACCCCCCGCCGCCCCCCCACCAGGCCTTCCACCACCACCACCCCTCGCTGCCGCACGAGGCTCCACCCCCTCGCTTCAGAGACAAGCAGCGCGTGCCGCAGCACCGCGCCTTTGCGTCCAGCCCGGTGAGTTCTGATTCGGTTCTAAAGTGATCGGAAACCTTCTGAGTCTGACTTACTTCCCGTTTCCTGTCCTGCAGCACGACTACGACATGCGAGTGGACGACTTCCTGCGGCGCACGCAAGCGGTGGTGAGCAGCCGGCGTGAGCGCGAGCGGCAGCGAGAGCGAGAGCGTGGCGGGCCGCGGCGTGAGCGAGAGCGGGTGAGGGACAGAGACAGGGAGAGAGAGAGGGACAAGGAGAGGGGGCGGTACCGCAGGTGATCGCACGGAACTGACCGCTCTTATTTTGACAGTCTGACTTCCCCTTCATTTTCAAATTATGTATAAATAGCTGCAGGATGACATCATCAGTGTTCGCGTCTGTTTCTTCAATAAAGTTTCTTTGGTCAAACTTTTATTTTGATAGTCCGTAATATCTTTTCTATGGTGACTTCATTTCCCAGAATGCTCTGTCAGTCTGTAGGCTGGGTGGGGTCTTCCCAGGGTCACATGACACAATGATTTTATTGTGGAAGGCTGGATGTTTCCTGTTGGATCCTTCATATTAAAGGTTTTTTAATGTTCCACATGAAACCTGCCTGTTTTGTCACTTCCTGTTTGATTTCCTGCTGTCTGATTGGTTGTCATCCTGCTGATTGGAGGCTCAGAGGGGGCGGAGCCTGAGACTCCTTCCTGCTAAATGATGTGGATGATCCTGATCAGTACCACCTCAGCGGACTTCAGTCCAGAATTGTAGACCCGGCAGAATCAGAACATCCGACCCACATTCAGTGGGAACTCAGAACCTTTTGGACCCGGTTCTTATATTGCTGCTCAGAAGAAACATGAAACCAAATAAAGTTTCTGGGAGTATGAATAATTTTGGGCTTTGCAAGCTGTTAGAAAAGCTGGACCAGGTCAGAGGTACAGAACCTCAGTGGTTCTGAAGGGTGAGAGGTCGTGTTTCTGAACGACCCTACTGGAACTGGATGACTGCGATTGGTCGGTTCCGCTCCTTTGAAACAGAACCTGGATTTAGGTGGTTCCGTTAGGTTAAAACTGGACCCAGCAGGTTCTGTTCGGTTCGAAACCCAGATGCTGCTGCAGGTTCTTTATGTTAACCATTTGAACGGGTTAGTGACATGTTCGCAGCTCTGAGGTTCTGATCCGGTCAGCATCATTCAGAACCAGCTGGGGCTTTTGCTTTGAAAGGACCGGAAAGGACTCCGAAGTAGTGATGGGATTTTCGGCTCCTTTTCGAGATATGGCTCTTCTTACTGTGCAGAACCGGCTCTTTCGGCTCCCCATATATATTTTTGACATTATTAATTATTAGCTTAAACCTAATTTTATAATATTTTGTTTCATTATTGACATTGTTAAGCACTTATGATGAGTAAAAATGCCCCATAACAATGCTTTATAAATAAACCTTTTATTATAACCAATTAAATTATCACAAAATAGCACCACTTCCACAAAAATAACTTAAAATAAATTAAACAGTTAAGTATAAATACAAACACCCACCACAATACGAAAAAGTATCAAAGCAGATGCGCAGGTTGTACCTGCACAGGTACAACCTGCATGTACCTGTGCAGGTTGTTTGTCGAGCCTGCACGATAGGAAATGCTGACTTTGCACAGTCTGCACTCTGCCCTGGAGCTTGATGTAGCATTAAAATGAGTCCAAATCTTGCTCCGTTCTCTGTCACTCATTTTCACCTATTCAGTTCTCACACTGACTCCACTTCTTTCTGTCGTGCGTGCTTCTTGACCGCTGAGTGAGTGTCTGTACATAAACACCTGCCGACGAACGCTATACAGCTTGGCCAATTGCTTGCCGTTTCCACAAAAAAAGTGGAGATAAAACTTGTTTTTCAGTGTTTTCCCGCCACATTATTAATTGAAACTATGTGTGGAGCACACGCTTGACATGAGGGCAGTGGACCGACCGAGGGAAAAAAACTCTCCGCTCTAACACTGGCAGAAGCAGAGCAAAACGCGCAAGGAGAGGGAGAAGAGGGGGGAGAGACAGCGAGGCACCGCAGGACAAAAACAACGATGTGGGGAAAAAACTGTCGGCTCTGACCCTTGCAGAGCACAAGCACAACGACAGGGAGGCGGAGAGACAGCGATATACTGTAGAAAAAAACCCGGCTCCCAAATAGGATCCTAAAACGGCTCCCATTGTGGAGCCGGTTCCAATCGTTCACTTCAAAGAGCCGGCTCTTAGGGCCGGATCGTTCGCGACCGACACATCACTACTCCGAAGGTTACAGCAGCTTCCGGTTCCTCTGGAGCCGCAGGTCCACGTCAGGGTGAAGCAGAGCCGACACAAACAAGCCGGAGCAGGACCGAACCGAACCGTGGCAGCATGGCGGACGAGGCCACGCGCAGAGCCGTGTCGCAGATTCCGCTCCTGAAGACGCACGCGGGTCCGCGAGAGCGCGCGCTGTGGCCGCAGCGGCTCAAGGAGGAGTACCAGGCTCTGATCCGGTTCGTAGAGCAGAACAAGGCCGCCGACAACGACTGGTTCCGGCTGGAGTCCAACCCGGACGGCACGCGCTGGACCGGGACCTGCTGGTTCGTACACGAGCTACTGCGCTACGAGTTTCGCGTGGAGTTCGACATCCCGGTGACGTACCCGGAAACTGCGCCGGAAGTAGCGGTTCCGGAGCTGGACGGGAAGACCGCCAAGATGTTCCGAGGCGGGAAGATCTGCCTGACCGAACATTTCGCCCCGCTGTGGGCGCGCAACGTGCCGCGCTTCGGGCTCGCGCACCTCATGGCGCTCGGGCTCGCGCCTTGGCTGGCCGTGGAAATCCCTGACTTGATCAGCAAAGGTCACGTGGTCCACAAGGAGAAGCCGCGTGATGTGGCGGAGTGACGTCAGAGGGGTGACTTATGGATAGGGTTCCGGTTCTGGAACCAAAGTCCTACAGAAACAACACATCCGGTTCTGCTGTGAGAATGTGATTGTACAGAAAATAAAGTTCTGGTTCCGAGTGTCTGTCTGGTTCTGTTACTACACACCGGGTCATGCAAGATCCTCAGATGGTTCTGGAGTTCTTTAATCTATTCAGTTTCTGGATAACAGAACCGGCACCACTCTATGAACCGGGCCTGGTTCTGGATCTGTAGGTTCTGAGTCCTGGTTCAGAGCTAAACTTCTGGATCTTGAAATCAGACGGTTCTGGTTCTTTCGCACAGAAGCAGCAGTGTGGCAGTGAACCAAGCCGGTACCAGAACCTCTTTGCTCAGGAAGTCCCACCCTTGTAGTGTGTCAGAATCAGAGGGTTCTGTTGAAGGTCCAGAACTTTCTGATTGGTTCTGAACTCATTGGGATCTGGAAAAGGAACCCATAAGGTTCTGAGAACTGAGCCCAACCCACCTCAGAGCTGGAGGCGGTCCCTGATTGGTGGAACCTGACTGTCGTAATAATAATGAGCAACAGGAGGCGCTGGTTCCCCCACAGAGTTTTATTAAACCTGCTTGACAGACAGGATGTGAAAAAGCAGCAGCTCAGTACACCTGGATAAGCTCCGCCCACTCAGCTACAGGCCACACCCCATTTTCTATCACGTTGCTAGGCGACGACTTCCAGTCCCAGCTCTTCACGGGGACGCTCCAGGTGGCGCCGTAGTTCGCCATCATGTAGTCCAGCGTTTCACATGGAACACGAACTTTGACCTCTAGGAGCTCCGCCCAGCACAGGGAGAATGAAGGGAAGACGTACCTGGAGAAGAAGAAGAAATATTCAGACAAACAAGACCAGAGAAGAAGAAGATGAGAGCTGCGCCAGCAGGGGGCGCCACCAAGAATATGAACTTCTGCCGACATGATTAATCTACGTTTATAAATGGATCAGAACCACAGGCTGTAGTTAAACCTTCACATACATTACAGACAAAACTGTTCTGATCTGAGATCCTGGACCAGGTGGTTCTGGTTCAGGCTGGTTCTGTTATATCAGGGGTGTCAAACTCCGGTCCTGGAGGGTCGCCGTCCTGCAGGCTTTAGATGAGCCACAGGTACAAAACGCTGGAATGAAACGGCTTCATTCCCTCCTGTGTGGATCAGTTCTCCAGAACCTTAATGGCCTCACTATTCTGTCCAGGTGAATACTGGTATTCATTTAAAAGCTGCAGGGCAGCGGCCGTCCAGGTCTGAGGTTTGACCCCTGTGGACATGGAGACAAACAGGAAGTAGAACTCTTACTTGAACTTCCTGCCACTCTTCGCCTGTGTTCCTCCGTTCCACACGACGTCTCCGTCTCTGTAGAAGAAGAAAATGTCCAATTTGATGTCCTCTTCCAGGAAGGACAGCTCCAGACTGTCCTCCACCTGCACTTCAAAATAAAAGCAGACCACCCTTCAGTATAAACCCAACCGACCGGGTCCGACTGAGAACAGAACCAGGACCTTTCCGAACTGGTGTTTGAGCGACATCCCGGCATCGCGGAACGCTGTCGTGATTTGGGGCCGGAAGTCAGAGATGAAGATCCCGATGTCGACGTCCCGGCTGTAGGAGATGACGCCGCACTGCCGGAACCACCCTGCAGGGGGCGGCAGAACCAGAGGAAAGGTCATGAGGCCGGCCCAGTGGTTCTGGTGGGGACGGGAACCGAAGTTACCTAGACAGGTGCCGCTGCTGATCCAGAACGGGACGTCCAGCCGGCCCAGGGTCTGTGCCGCTAGCCTCAGCAGAGCCTTCACTTTCCTCCGGAACTCCACGGCCGCCGCGGACGAGTCGTCTGGGTAGAGCTGCGCACGGAGAGAGAGAGAGAGGTCAAATGACTCTGCACCTGGCTCACCTCAGACAAACCCACCTGCAGGAAGCTGTGGGCGTCATGGTAACGGCACTCCAGGAACCGGGCCTCCTGCCGCTGCGCCAGGAAGCGGGAAATGTTGCGCGGGATGCGAACGTCCAGGCCGTCCACGACCGTCAGCAGCAGCTCCGGCCTGCAGGGGGCGACACAAACATGATGTCACATCCAGGTGACGTCACAGTAACATGACCCCACCGGGAGGCGCTGACCTATTGTAGGCTCCGGCATGGCGCCCGTAGTCCAGCAGCCTGAAGGGGGCAAAGGTCGGGTCGGCGGCGGCCTTGAGGCGCAGGGCTCCGTGCCATAGGTAGCCCCCGCTGCGCTCGTACAGCAGCACCATCTGCAGACAAGGACAGGTACTGCAGCAGCCCGACACCTTCCAGAACCGGCAGTACCTGGACGCACGTGTATGATGTAACCGTGGAGGCGGAACAGGAAGTGCAGCGGGATCTCTTCTCCTGACAGGGTGTCCAGGCTGGCCAGTCGGGGGTCGCGACCTCTCACCTCCAACAGTTGGAAGCCCTTCTGCTCAGCAGCCAATAGGAAGCCAGGCTGCATAGAGACAGAGGCATTAACAGGAAGCTGCGTTCTCCGGCAGGTAGCCGGACCTTGAAGGCGGCGCACTCACGCTGAGCTGCCATTGGCTGGCTGGCAGAGCAAAGGACGTGATTGGCCGGCCGGCGCACAGGAAGTTGCAGTGCGGCTCGCGCATAGCCAGGTCCCTATGCCGCATAGCATCTTGGGAAAGCAGAGAGAGCGCTACACTGTCGGCCAGGAACAGCCGCAGCTGGAAGAACTGGGCCAACGCCAAGAACTTCTTCAGGTTCTGCTGCAGACAGAGGAACCGGGTCAGAATCAAGCGGAGCTGAACCGGGTTGGCGCCGGTACTGACTCACCCATTGGACCTGGCTGGACGTCACATGACCTGCAGGGTCCAGCAGGTGAAGGCCCAGTTCCTGCAGAATACAGAGAACCGCTAGTCCGGGTCCGGTTGATAATCAGTCCAGGTCTAACTGAACCAAACCCGTCACAGTCCTCTGGCAAAGGTCCGACTATGGTTCTGCACCAGAACCAGCTTTGAACCAGAACCAGGACTGCCTCAGTTACAGCGCTAGGACTAACCCGATTGCGTCCCTGTTCAGTCCCATAACCGGGTCAGAACTTTGGGTTGTTCACTTGTTAAATTAAAGGGTTCAATTAAAATGATCTGGACTTTGACTAGGCCATCCCAGGAATCCTAAGCCTGTCCTATTTGGTCAGATTTCCGGGTCGGTTCTCAACCTGCCTCTGGTCCACGGGCACCCCCTAGTGGTCTGTGAGGTACTGCATGTCAACAACCGTTTCTTTGTTGTGAGGCTACAGCTAGCTGTAGCTGTAGCTATAGCTATAACTACAGCTGTAGCTACAGCTGTAGTTGTAGCTATAGCTAGCTTACCAATGACTGTGTCATAATGAATGGAAACACTATTCATGGCTCCGGCAGTGCTGTGTTCCCCTGAGTGGACCTAAGTGGCGCTGTGCCCCTCGTTGACCGACTGCATCTTGAATTAAATGATTTATGTCGACTGTCTACTGGTGAGAGAAAAAGTTTATTTTTCCAAAATTTATCTTCCTTTAAATTACAAATAAACCTAAAATGTTCTTAGAGCCTCAGCAGTGAAGGCAGAGACTGTTTTGATTTCCATCAAAGGAGGAACAAAGACAGCGAGTCTCATGTTTTCATTTCAGGTTGTGTTGTTGCAGGATGACAGAGGGGATTCAGAAAAGTCAGTATTTCTTCAACTAAACATTGATTTGATAAATAAGCTTT
>CAEFZY010008516.1:0-74260 GCA_903066815.1 Brachyrhaphis roseni | reverse complement strand
TAGATGCAAATCGCATTTCGTTGCTTGTACTTGTGACAGTGCAATGACAATAAAGTTGAATTCTATTCTATTCTATTTTTAGTTTTCCCTCTTGAAATAAGGTAGGTGTTAAATCTCATAATTAAACTACAAAACCCTTTATTTTAGGCCTCTAGTAGTCTGACGGATAATTGATAAATGTTAGAGCTATGAATAGCTAAAATGGTAACTCTCTGAAATTCATACCCTAGTTTAAATTTCTCTTTTAATTTCAAATATAGATTGATTAGCTGATCATTAGGTATTGACATTCATATTAATTTTTTTGCTTAAATACTCATTAGAAACTAGCTTAATAACAAGTTTAGTCCTTGATTCTTAATTCTTGGTCATTCTAAAAGTTTAGAATTGTGAAAAGGCCCAGTGAACTGAAGAACAAAGAACAGCAAAGTAACATGGCTTGTTAATTAGCCCCTCCTGAGAGAAAGATGCAACAGAGAAGCCCTCCCTTCCATCATCCCCCCTCTCTCTCGTTTCCTCTCTCCATGCTTATCCTCAGTGAGTCACAGTATACCAAAAGCTCAGCGGGATCCCGCGGCATAATAATGAGAACAATGATTGTTAATGAGCTTGATTTCAGCTGCTTGTGATTTCCCTGAAAAGTTCAGTTCAATTACAATGAAAAACCTGGGGAAACTCACATGGCTGGTGTCCATGCAGAAATATCAACAGCTCTGTTTTTGACAGCTTATTTACATTTTCACTCACTATAGTGGACTTTCTCTCCAGAGGTCTCCACAGCTTCAACTCTATCAGTCTCTTCTTGGGCATGGCAATGCTTTCAGTTAAAAGTAAACAGGACACTTCTATGCAGCCTGGAAACCATGATGAGACAACAGTTCTTTTTGCTTTCAAAACATTAGGAGTCATCAGATACAAAATCCAAATGTGAACAACAATAATCAGTTTTGAAATAAAAGATGCCCAATGCTGTAAGCTGTACATAAAGAGATGTACAATGCAAATGTTTAAGTGACATTAGCTTTAGATGAGTATCAGGCAGAAAACTGCACTCCAAAGAGATCAGAACAGGGTGAATTTTGGCTCTACGCAGGATTAATCTGTTATCCAACCATTCCTGTCATATTGGTTTATAAATAGCAACAATAAATCAAAGTGGCTAACAGAAGCCAACATCATTAAGCTTAGATTTTGTAGGTTAATGTTCAGGTTGTTAAAGACAATAAACACTTGAATCATTTCATTCAGTGGCACTAAATTGAATTTTTTTCCCCAAAGCTGTAAACTATATAGAGAAATACATAATGAAAAAGTTTAAGTGTTAAGTTTAAATGGTGTCAATGGTATTGAATGTCATTGACACCCAGGCTGCTTCAGGAGTGAAATTTGTACCGTATTCTCAGGAGTTTGACCTTTCTGGTATTCGAAGACATGACATTAATTGATGCTTGTGCCTAATCACAGGCTGTTGTGTTTTTCTCTAAGGTTTCAGGAGTGCTTTGCTGAGAGAGTGCTTGTTTTTGCCAGTTGTTTTTCATGACATTATTGTTTTGCTTCTGCAGCTGCACTTTGTGGGAAGAAAAAGGCTGCAGAGTTCTTCACTTCCTCTTTCTCTCCCTTCCCACCTCCCTCTCCAAACTTTTCCATGGATTTTTACAGTTGACTTCCTTCTGGACTGAAATCATCCCTGGAAAGAGTTTGCCCCTGAGGGTTCCCCCGTCCATTGTTTCTGAGCCCATTCTGCACTGTTAAACATTGGCACACATGATGACGTCTACCTTGCAAACTGCAGTGCTGCAATGGCCACTGTTGAACCTCTTTAAAAATATGCAAACACAGAAGAAATGTCTGTGTTTGCACGTCTTAATTCCAGTGTGCTCTTTTGATGCTTTTACTTCTTATATATCTCTTCCATTTATCTCACAACCTGTTGAGGAATGTTTTGTTTTAGCCACTGAGTCTGACCTATGAGTCATTCAAGTATGAAAGACACTTAAACTCAAGGGTAAAACCTCAATTGTGACTGTACATAATAGACAACTTAACAAAACATGTCTACATTGTATATAAGATGAATTGCAAGAAGAAGCCTGCCACAAAACTCGGTTTGTTCTAAAGGTGGAATAATACCTTCAAATCATTTAGTGTGACATAAAACAGTGTGTTTAGAAAAAACAAGGTGAACTCCAAAAAGTATTGGGTCAGAAACTTGGTATGTCTTAGGCATTTCTGCAGTGTATATGTATATATATATATATGTGTGTGTGTGTGTGGGTGTGGGTGTGTGTGTGTGAGTGTATATAGATATACACATACAACCTAAGGGAATGAGCAGAACTGGATGCTTAAAGTACCAGATTTATATTGGAGCTGAAAAATGTATTATCCCTCAGTTAATTGATCTGTTGCCTGCCAATTTTATAATTGCTCCTTGCTTATTGTTTGTTGTAAGATGCTATTTTCTGTCTGTCACACTGTGTTATCTTTGGTATTTTTTCAGATTTGGGAAAATGAAAGGGAATGTTATTTTGCCGATGGCTGTAAGTAATAAATGGTTTAAAGGTCTAATTACTTTTATTAGCTGTGTATCATGTGTAGACATAATAGTTGCAAAGCAAAAATATGAATTAAATTTGAATTGTGGATTTGTGAGTCAACAAGCAGCCATCATCAAGAGAAAAATGTTTAAAAGTCCTTCATGTCTGGTAAAACATGAAGGTAAAATTAAATTGCAAAGAATTGTTATTTTTACGATAAAATGTTAAGAAGTGAGAAAATAAAGGGATCTTTCAACACAACTAGCATCTATGACTACTTTAATCCTTATAGTTCATGTAAAATAACTTTATCTACTCAGTATTAAAGCATCACAAGTTTGAGTAGACTTTAATAGTTTAGAGACTTTCTATGCCATTATTATTTAAACCCCAGGTTGCAGAAATCCCCATGGATCCACCAAAGCTAAGGCCTCACAGGAATTGTGTTAGCTCTTGTCAGAGAGCATTCATCATGATGGAAGTGCAACGGGAACATTAGTGAACAGCAACCAAGCCGAGTGGCATTAATGGAGTTGCATAATCTCTAAAAGCAAGTTCCCCTTTGAAAGTAAACCAACCTCCACTGGGAAATCACAGCTGAAAACAGATTAAGAGTTCTAATATTTGCAGCACAGAAAGCAAACAGGCACATGTTGCCATTTACCTCATCCTGGGTGTCCCGAACATTTTGGGTTGTGCAATTTTTATTTCACTTTGTTTCTGCTCAAAAATAATTACAAAGATGAATAAATGAATCAATTTACCATACTTGTATTTCCCTTTGCAAGTATAATATTAAATGCTATATAAATATTGAGGGTTTCCAAGCTAAAAATGTTGAACAACCTTTTTTGTCTTTTCTCATAAAAAAACGTAACTACCGTTTTGATTTGTAAGATGGGAGAAATAAGTCCATAAAAGGAGCATATTTAAATCTTTTCAGCAATCTTGCTTCGGCATTTAACTGATTCGATCTGACGATATTTTGGTAGAAAACAGAGTACTTCCTACCATTCCCCAGAGGACTGCAAATATCCACAGCAGGCTGGTGCTCCACCTCGTCCAGTTTTGACAAGCTCTTCCCAGCAACAATAATTGTCCTAAATTACCGGCTGGCATTATGTATATGTGCAGCGTTTTGCAGAAGAATGTTTTAGTAATGTGACAATTAAGTCATAAGTAAATTTGTCCTTTTAGTCCCTAATTACTTTCTAAATTGGCCTCTATTTTATCCTGATTGAATATAGCTGTTAAATATCCCAAATTTATATATGTTTTGCATTTTCTTTATAATTACCAAAAAGTTATAACTAATTAGAAGACTTAATGCCACTGTTGACTTCATTAGCTAATAAGTTCATTGTCCCAAACTTAAACTCTTCACTCACCATTTTATTCAGATTGTTTTAGAAGTTGTAAAAATTATAATATATGTCAAACAAACAGTGTTGTTCTTTAATGAACACCTGGTTTTATTTTAACAGTTACATGTACACAATTTTTTTGCATAAACCATAAAATTATATTGCAATTTTGGAAGAGGTATCAAATCGGTTCCAGGTGGTTCAACAGTCTGCAGCCATGCGGAACATGAGCTGCTGGAGGGATGCAGTCCTCACACACTGCAAACTGCACTTTCCAGACTCAGAAATCACACAAACCAACCTGCAACATCTGGCACTTTCTCAACAAGATTTCTTTTTATTTCTCCAGAATGATGTAGATTTCACCCCTGACATCTGCTACTTTACTTAGGTTTTTGCAATTTCATACCAACACTTTGACATTTTACTCAATTCTGTTGTTTCCTGCTGAATCCTCATTATGAGTAATCAGTTGACAAGTGAAAGTGTGTTGAAATTTTAAGTCTTTTCACTGACTCTTTCATCTACTGGATTCAGTGAAAGCTGCTAATGACATGAGAGGCTTTTTTTTTTTTTTTTTTAGAAATTTTGGCTTGCTTGCTACCCAGGTGTTCACACACTGTGCGTTCACAGATGTAGTTGTGTAAGTCCGCCCACGTTCACAAGGACATTTCCACCCAAGAATGGGAAGGAAAAAGAGACATGAAAACATTTCACAAAGATCCAGAAATATGTGGTGGAGCTTGACATGTTCCAGAAATGTGGTTGTGCAGCTCTTGAAGATCAGGATAATATCCATGCTTTAATTTTTCTTTGCAGACAGAAGGATATTGCTGAAAGCAGCAGTTTTCCTCCCTGCATTAATACATTCTAACGGCTTCTAATAATTGAGAATCACAGACTAGATTGCCTGGAGTGGCCCTAACTTCTTTTCCTGTTGGGCTTCATGTTCCCTGCCTGCGATTGGAGGTTTCCTGGCTCTCACCTATTCACCTGTGGGAGAATCTTCCTCCAGAGCTCTTAAGGGGGAGGCTTGTGTTCCTTGTGCGCACATGGAATCCCAGTGATGATTCACAGAGCTTCCTTCGTCTAGAGAAACATATCCTCGGCTCGCTCTGCTTGATCCGAGCACTATTTCGCACTCCTCCACCTCCTCTCTCACCTTAGTCAGAGAGCTGTTCCTTTTAACACAGTGAGTCACAAGCAAATCCACAGATATAGATGGCCCGTGTGGGCAGATGGTGCCCCCCATGCTCAGCTGCAGCAACTGCAACTTAAAAGCCTATGCAGCCATCTTTAAAGGCTGTGAAATAGAAGACTCCCCCACATTGTCCTCGTTTTAACTCTGATGTGTTTCACTTCTATGCCGTGAAGTGATTGCAAAGGTTATTGCTTTGTTGAAACAATGGTTTGCTAAGACCATACACTTAAACGGTTGGATATACCTGCGAGTAACAGTGGGATGTTGACTGAATAACTGGATTGCTTTTCAGTTACATCAGCTGCTGCATACAAATAAAAAAAATTTTAAAATGATGCAATAAATGCAAAATCAACAGATACACACCCATGATGAGTATAAAGTGTTCCGTACGAAGGTGATTGCCCCTTTGTATTCCACATTTTTAGATAATCAGGGTCTGGTGTGTGAAAACGTCACACCCTATCCGGACCTCACTGCTCTGCCTGACTGAGCCAAGGGTCGAAAGAAAGGAAAGGGTGGAACCCTCAAAGAGGAGGAGGAGGTGTTAGTGGCATCCTCCATAAAGGAAACATATGTTTGATTTTTAGGAAGAGAGCAGCTTCTCCTCTGGGTGAAACAAAGGATGCAGCGAGGAAGCCTTAATAAGAGAGAATGTGTGGCATGCATTAACATTCCTTGGGTCAACAAGCATGCATGTATCTTCTCTTAGGTCATGTGTGTTAGGAGCAATAAATACTTAAAGATGTGTTTTCACAAATGTAACCAACTCCCAAATCAGGACAAATATGTGGTGGCTCAAGAATTATTTACTTGCAGTTCTATTGTGATTTTCCCACCTGAGGTATGACAATAATTATTTGAGAAAACTTTTGGCTCTGTATTTGTCTTGTGTCACTTAGTATTTAGAAGAATATATGAAAGTGAGAGTTAATTTTCTCTCTTTTTCTTGCAAAGCAAAAATGTATTCAACCACTTCAAAAATTATTGTAAAGAATAAGTTCCTTTTATTTCTGAGGGGGTGGCTGGATGATTTAAAAAAAAAATGTAGTGAAGGATAATGTTTCCAGGTTAAAAAAAACAGCAACTTTTTTGTCATTTAATTATTTATAATATGAGAGGAAAGAGCTTTTTATTGCTGTCGTGATAGGTCATATTTAATTTGGCTGACTGCATTTGCCAGTTCTTTTCATGTGGGCAGAACAGGGTAACAAGAGCCCTATGAGCATAATGTGTGGTTCTTTTATCCCAACAAAAAAGGATAATTCACATTGTAAACATACAAAAAAAGATCTACAGTTTTGTTCTCATGTGATCAATGGTCAAACATGGCTAACACTAGATCGTTTTTGTACGTACAGCTGAGGAGCCAATCTAGAATTTTTAAAATATATAAAAAGTCTCGAGGCCCCCAGTCTTGTTATGGCTTAGCCGTATACCTTTATTTCTCCTCCCACACATTAAATCAGAAAGACTGGAGTCTAAATTGCCCAGAGGTTCAATCTGATGCATTAACAAGTTGTCCAGGGTATTTTCCTGCCTCCCACCTGTTGTGTTCACAGACAATGTTCAGCCACCGGCGATGGGAACCTAAAGTGGGCTAAGTGAGGACCACAGCTATTATTATTGTGGCAATCCGTCATAAAAGCTCAAGGCAACATAGCTCCACCGTGCTCTAGCACACAATTAACTTTTTTAAGTTAAGTACTTTTTACTTCAGCAATAATGAAAACATTTGCTTCCATCGACATTAAAATCTGATTTTTACTGAGATTACTCCTGGGGAAGAAAAGAATTTCTATGTCTAAGGCCTGACTTTGTTAAGCTTGTCATCACAAGATACTTTCTGGATGCATTGCTAAATAGTCAAACATCCTATTGAGCAACATCAACAACAAGTATGACCTTGTGTGTTATCTGGAGTATACAGTAATTTCATTTTTGCCATCACAAAGCCAGCATCTATTCCCTTTTTATATGTAAAAATGAATCAAACCAGATAAACATGAATCAAAGTATTTGCTGTTTACAGTTGTTTAATTTGTGGAAGAAAAGTTTAATTAATTTGCATGTTTACTGGTTCTTGAATCTGAACATTTCAATCATTTATTTTCTGTTCCGGTTTCTTTGTGATATCTTGCTTAGAGTGTTGAAACTTGCTGAAAATTACAATATCCTTTCAGCTCCTTTGTGACACGTACAGCTGACGCAAAAGCACCGGTTTTGTCTTGAAAAGGAAAGTATGCACGCGCTTGACTGCTTCCCATCTTCCTTGGGGGTCATCTTCACATCAGAGAGGGGCATCCTGGACTCAGGCTGAGGGGAAGCACAAAGGAAGAGGATAAATGTTGTTTCATATATTTTTTTTCTTTTGTGTTTGTGTGTGGGGGGGTGTGGGGGTGTGGGTGTGTGGGTGTGTGTGTGTGTGTGTGTGTGTGTGTGTGTGTGTATGAATGTCAATGCTTGTTCAAGCTCTTTAGTTCACGGTCCTGGGAACAGCTGCAGGCAGGACTTCCTGTTCTGCACAGGAAACAAAATGGTGGAGCATGGCAGGTCTGGAACAATGCTGTGAAAGTCAGCCACCACCCAGGTCAGTGGGGCGAGGTGCTCGTGAATCAGAAGGTGGAGAGGTGAGCTAAGCACGTCCCCTTTGGTACTTCCTAGCAACTTGTGGGAACACCTTCCCTGCTTTGGCATTAATTTAGGATTTAGGTTTGTCCATTTCTATTGTAGAAAGGTAACAGAATGACCTGTTTAAAACTCAAAATATATTTACTTAACAGGCAGTGTGGGAGTAAATTAGTGTTTAAATATAAAGAGGATTTCAAAATTAGATAACTTCTGAACGTTGTATAGAAACCTTGCTCACAGAACAACCTAATCCATAAGTTTAAAAAATAATCATTTGATTCCCGCCCCCCTTTCCTGTTACTACAACCTTGTGTCACTGTGAATTTGGGCTTGGTGCCAAAGTAACATCTGTCGTGCACATTCTCACGTTGCAAACCTGATCAGAATAACATGGAGGATGGAAGTTTCCAGCTGCAGCTTTGTTTTCAGGATGTTTCACAGGCGCTATATTTAGTCTTCTTGGGATTTAACAATGTACTTGCTGTATATGCAGCTTTCCTATCCGTCTCTTTATACTGAATGGAAATTAGGTTTTGAAAACAGGCATGAATGTAAGAAGAGATTTTAAAAAGGAGAATCGAATTACAGTAATTTCCACTCGTATTAATACCATGTATTTTTTTTAAACATTTGAAATTCTACAATTATAAAGTTTAAAGTTTGACTGGGCTTTTTTGTGATAGGCCAACAAAGAAGTAGGGCCTGATTGTGAAGTAGGTCGTACATGATTTTCACTTTTTCTACCTCAAAACAAAAATCTGGAAATTGTAGTGTATTCAACCCAGGAATACAATCCAATGCGATGACTTCTTTGGAGATCTGACCTAATTAGATCACATGACACAAGTATGTGATCTAATACTTGTGCCATGTGACCTTTTTTACCATCGGGGTGAAAAAGGTCAAGGTAAGAGGAATGAGGGCCACACAATATTTTTTAAGAAATTGGAAATTTCTTCTATTCTTCTATAAATCTTAATCTCAGATTGGAAAGAAAAAAAGCTTTGCTCAAGGATGATCATAGGAAAAGCCTGTTTGTCACAAGGCACATAAAGGACATAGCAAACATGTGAAAGAAGGTTTGCTGGGTATTTAAGACCCAAATGGAACTTTTTGACTTAAATGCAAAACCTTATCTGTGGTAAAAAAAAAAAAAATAAAAAAAAACTCTACATAACACTACACCCACCTAGAAAATAATTAGTGTTTGCATAATGTTGATAAGACAGCAATATTAAACATTGATTTGAATGGACCAGTTAAAATCTAGATGTCCAATCCAATTCAGGATTTGTGGCAAAACTTGAAAGTTAATGTTGACAAATCTGACTGAGCTTGAGCTACTTTACAAACAAATGGATGAAAATTTCAGTATCTAGATATACAAAGCTGCAAAGAGACACCTACATGTGATACCAGCTAAAGATTATTCTGCAAAGTATTGACTTAAGATGAACAGAAAAACATCTTAAGTCAGCGATGCCCATGTATCGCATTTAATTTACAAAAACATTTAAACGTCTGTCATTTTCCTCTGCATTGTGTTGGCATCCTAGTAAAATGCACTAGTGGTCGTGAAATGAAAAACCTGAAGTGGTTTCCAGACTTCTGGAACTGTGTACTTCTTTGCAACAGTGGTGAGGTAGAGGAAAAAAATGGAAGCAGTGAACAATTTAAGACAATAGAAACACGTAGGCCAAGTAACATGCCAGTTATGCAGATGGGAAAAGTGAGCAATTACATAATGTAACATTAAATGCTACCCCACCAGAGAGTTCCTTTTTCCATTTTTCTTTTCCAGTCTATCCACCTACGGTCTTCTGATAGCGTTTGTAAATATAGAAGTGTGATTAGAGCAGAACTGAAACACTCAATGGATGCCAACACATTTTTAACAATGTTTGTAACTTCATGGAGCATTATCAGTAAATTGCCGCTTAAAAATATATGAATTTTACTGCAGAACACTTTTCTTTTGTAATTATGAAATTTTTGGAAGTTTGAGACCATGGAGTCTGCACAGAATTACTCTGCCTTAAAATTTCTTTGGATTATTTGCTGTTTCGGAGTGTGAACCTCCATCTCAGTCTCTGACAATTAACTATAAATATTTATTTTCATATACTGATCAAATGTGTGCATTAGTATGATTTTTCAACACGTATCTTGCTGACATGAAGCACAAAATCTAATGCACTGTGAACTAAATACAATTTAGCCAAAACCTTTATTCCTAAAAGTAATGTGTTATGAAATCCTTTTGTCTGCTGTTCACAGAGAGCTTTTGCTTCCAGGCAGGCGTCTGTGGAGACAGCTGGGCTGTCTTTACATGTCAGGGCTCAGACTTAAAAAGGACGATGACATAAAGCCCCCTCACTGCAGGTCACTGGGAAGATAAGGTTTTTCCCTTTTGAAGGTTACATTTATGCAACTGTCAAGTTTATTAAGTATAAAATTATTTCAGTTTAGGAGACTGATATTTATGCTTAAATAATTTATTTTCTATTTAGACAGAAATAGAAAATGAACAGTTATGTTCATTCCGCCATATAAACAATAGGCAGATTAACTGCACATATAAACTTAAAGCTGCGGGCAAAATGCATCCTTTTGCTAAAAATAGGTCCGACTGTTCCTTCTCAACTTTAGCTTGGATAAAACAACAGGAAATTGAGTTCTTTGTTTGTTTATAAGATTAAATGTTAAAGGATGGTTCAGATGCCCCAAGACTGTTAAAAGAACTGAAATAGCTGGAGCACAGATCAGTTTAGAAATATAATTATCAGTAGTTTTATCTCCACTAGCAATCTTTTAATTGACTTTCTTATTAACTTAACTTAAACATAACTCCAATCCCTTGCAAAAAATTTTCAATCTCTGAACTCTTTTTCCTTTGCCATATTATAACCCCAATTTACATTTATCTATTTTAATGGGATTTTATGCTGTAACTTAAAGCAGTGTTTAATTTTTTAAGTTGAAAGAAACTGGTGCTTTTTTTTTTTTTTCAATTGTTATCATGAAATTGTATTCAACCCCTCGGTTAACTCTTCAGAATCCTCTTGATCAGTGAAAAACAGCTTCAGATTTTTTGAGGCATGGGTCTACCAGCTGGGCACGTTTTACCTTTTAGCTCATTCTTCTGTCCAAAGTAGCTCTAGCTGTGTCAGACTGGGCAAATTACTGTTCACCAACACAAAGTACAGTTTTCCAGTTATGACAAAAATTTTCAACTTGGCTTTACGTGTTACTTTTTTAGTGTGCAGATCTAATACATGGATTATGCTTTGATCCTGCTAAAAATTGAACTTCCCTTTCAGTCTCAAGTCTTTTACAGCCTCTAAAGCCTGACACACACTGTACTGTTTCAAATATCTGACAGGATCTGAACGTGTCACACTGTACACAGCACGATGGAATATGACAGATTGCACAACTTGTTGCTGCAGCAGAATCGTGTCTCCCTCACCACCACTAACATTGCTGCAGAGTCAGACATAGGCACACAGACTTAAACACACACTAAACACTGCATTTACAGCTGTGACCTGTTTAATCTCTGACTAAAGCAGCAGTCTTAGCTTTACTAAGCTAATCACCCAGTTAGCAGCAGGTGAGTGATAAACTGACAGCACAACAGCTCTGCAAGATATGTGAACTTTCTGCATTGACAGCTCACAAAGCAATGATACCCAAAGCAAATCACCAAGAGTTTTTCTTAATTCAGAGAAGCACCTATCACTGGTCAGACCAAGTTATAAGAATTGAAGGAATCAACATAAAAACCAACTGAAGACATATCGTCATATTGGGAACAAATATGTTCCCAGGAAATATCAAACACAACTTGACATGTGTTGTAGGTCCTCTTTGTTTGTGGGAGCCTTGAATCAGCAGGCGGTGCCTCTGTCACGCTGAGCAGCCACATATTTTAGATCACTGCCAACAATTTTCTTTCAAAAGCATGATGCTGCCACAACCAAACTTCACAATGAAAAGAGTATGTTTAATACAAGTTTTCCTTTTTTCTAACATACTTGTAAATGCACAAAGGCCAAAACGTTCAATTTGGTTTCACATAACCAGAACAAATTCTCACACATGGAGTATGTTACCTGCAGTGTTATGGGAATTTTTCATGCAAGTCTTCCACAAATGTCAGATTTGTGAATTCCACAACTAATAGTTCCAAGTCAACATGTGTCTTCCCCATGCACTAGTAAAGCAACTTCTGAAGGGATTTAGTTGCTCTTTATTTTATTGAGTTATATCAGACTAAAGGATGATGAATAGAAATACATGTCACATTAGATTTTAAAGTGTAATGTTTTATAAACCCTATATCATTTTTCACTTCAACATTATGTGTAAACTTGTGCAGGTCCATCGATTAAAATATCAAGAAAGGACATTGAAAATTGTGGATGGAACACCACTGTTCTGATTACATAATTGCTCGAAAGAGTATTTTCTCTAAACTGACAAATCTCAACTCAAAAATCTGTTTATGTCAGTATTTATTTGCACAGGATTTAGCTTTTTGCATTGATAAAAAAATCCACACATATATCTATTTGAGGTTACCATATGTCTACAAGTCAAATATCAGCAACTAGGAGCTAATTTTCCCATGGAAGATAATGATTTCCTCCTCTTCACTTGTCCTCTCAATCAGAAAAGAAAAGAGCCGCTCTTCTTAAGTGTGCCACAACTGTCTTTTTTTTTTTTTCAAGGCATGCCCATTGTAAGGCCTATCTCATTTTTGTTAATAGCTTTGGGAGCCAGTGTGTAGGTGGCTCAAGCTGATATTTCCTTTTTGTGTTTTAGCAGCTGAGAATGGCTGTTCAAGAATGGGAGGTGTGTATGTGAAACATGAATTAATTTACATTCCAAAGAACAAAAAAAAGAAAGAAAGAAAGAAAGAAAGAAAGAAAGAAAGAAAGAAAGAAATAGAACATTTCCCAAGTTTTCACTTTCCATCCTCTGTTCCTCTTTGCTTCACAAACTGTTCTTGTGGCAGAATCTTAGGTTCCCATGGAGACAGGATCACCCACGTGTCTCGTCATGAGGAGCCTCTTATCCATGACAACACAGCTGTTTCCTCTTTCCTTCACATTTGGTGCATTGCTCATCACTTTGCATATTCTTCACAGGACTTGAATCAAAGGAGCTTTTGGAGCCCAGCATCCTGGCTAAACTGCTAAAGACCTTCACCATTGCTGCCATGATAAGTGCCTCTCTGAACTGTCATTCCTGTAAGCAGATGCATCTGAATGAATGCGTTCAAAGGGAGCATTGATGTGTGAAAAGAAACAACATTTGATCTGTTGGTATTGGAACAAACACATCTTTTTCTTTTTTTTTTTTTTTTGGCAATTTGAGCACATCTTTTAACCTTTGTTCGTGTTGGGTTAATAAATGATTATCTTGCTTTAAAAGGAATAGAATGGCTCACATTGCCTTTTCTAGCCTCTGACATGTTGCGTCATCTTTACAAATATGGGCATTTCCACAGCTGATTTTTTAAGAACTAGTCATTCAGAGAAGCAATCGTACGTGAAACGTGAGCGCCCGGAGTGACGCAGGTGGTGATTAGATATACGAACACCTACACACATATATACTACGTCTGAGCGCAGAAAGAAAGGAAATTGCATTGCCCACTCACTGTTTCTCCTCCTTGTGGAGCTGCAAATATTTACAAAAAGGAATCAGAGCACAGACAGAAGCGCCAGGTTTTTCTGGATTTAGACCCTTTTACATAAACTTTATGCTAATACATTTTCTAGGAATTGGAAAGGTTTACTTCTCATGAAGTGGAGGCTGAGCCTCGTCTTGTGATGTTCTCAGTGCCGTGAAAATGTTTTTGCCCTCTTCTTCTTCTGCTTTAGTGTTTTAGTCACACTTAAATGTTTCAGTTAATCAGTTAANGCTTTATTGGTCAAGATTGTGAACACAAACAAAGAATGTGACTTTGGTTTAATGGGCTCAGCGTGTACAGACATTAAAGATGCAGTATGTAACTTTTTTAACAATATATGTTTTCTACATATTTCTGAAAACCATCACTATGTCGTGACAGTGTAATAAGAGACAGATAATCTGTGAAAAGATTAATCTCCTCCACCTACTCCTTGGGCTATCATTGCTTTCTGAAGAAATGCACCACTCCCGACCAAAAGCAACCAATCAGAACCATGAGAAGTGTGTTAGCGCTGTCAATCATCCATGTGTACTCACTGTTCAAGGTGCTAATAGTTACTTATAGGAACACAATGACTGTGTTTGTCCACAGTCATTGGTGGCCATGCTAGCTAGCCTAGCATTCAAAGAGGGGAAAGAGTAAGAGTACTCGTACATGGCTAAGGCCCGCCTCCTAATTCTGATTGGTTGTCTCGAGGTAGCACTGAGAGAAGGCAGAGTAGCTCAATTTTTTCACAGATTATCTGTCTCATACAGTTCTGTCACGACATAGAGACAGTAAGTTTCAAAGCAGAGTACATGTCTACCCGGATGGTGTCCAGTGTGTTCATCAGAGAGACAACCTGTTTCCTGCTTTTCTTTAAAGCAGATTTAATGGAACACATACTTTCCAAAACGTTTCACTTTTGTCCTGCCAATCCACATAAAACTTGTAGTCTTAGGGGATCTTCCAAATGTTAGGCAAAATGTGAGATTAGCCTGTGTTCCCCTTTTGGTCAAGAGTGGTTTATATCATGGCAGCCATGTTTGCTGAGTGAATGAACTTTCTGTGCCTTTTCTTATTCTGTATCTCTATGAGAGAGAGGACAACTAGACTCTTTCTCTAGCAGTTCTTACAGTTTCAAGATTGTTTTTCCTTCCCAAAGTCATTCAGTGTGTGCTCAGCTAAAATTATTGTCTTTGTGGCTTGTTTTTGTATTTACTTTTGTAGTTTTAGTCTTTACACGAGTGACTTTTGGGTAAAGAGTGTGTCAGGTATTTTCTGTTAGCTTATTTTCTCTTGGTATGCTTTAGGAATAATATGATAATGTGACTCTAATATTTAATATCTACCAGCAGGAGATGGCTCTGGGTAATTTTGTCACAATAGGTGTAAACAGAGTTTAATATAAAATATTCAAAAGAAATCCAGAATTCAGTTAAATTATGTAAGATTTTAGCATATTTATAGTTTTTTAGATGGTTCATCAAAGTAATGCATCACAGAATAATGAATTACTAACAGAAAGAAACTGGTACAAAAAAGTTAAACATAAATACATCTGAAATAATTTACAGTTATAAATGCAACTTTGTTCTGATCCTACATAACTACTTCTAATTGCCCGAGATTAAATTTCAAAACCTGTGGTCAGTCATGCACATATATCTTACGCACATTACATGAAGGCAGCCGGTGAAATTTTGAATCTGCTGTGCAGCGCTTCAGAGCTCAGTGAGGGGCCCAGTTCAGAAGCAGCTCTGTTAATTCCCACACTTATGGTTGATGCATGCTTCAAACTCCCTAACCTCACCAGCAATTGAGGAGACACAACAGATTCCTCACAGACTGCAGACAATCGTGTATCAGCTCATAATGGCTGCATTAAGTTAGATAGGTGCATTAGGAGGTGATTTAATAATGAAACAGCTCTGGACTTTTCAATTGTTGGGATTGGTACACTTAGCAGGAGATAAATGCACCAGGGGTCCTCAACTAGTCAGCAATTTAATACAGAGTTAATGTAAAATACAGGAAGAAGCAAAATATTGCCCGATTATAGTTACACCAAAGACTATAACCTTAACCAGACAATTTTTTCATCAGGGAATTATTTTGGCCTGTCCTTTATCTATGCTTTTACATGTGTCTTTTTATTCAGTGGGGGGTATGCTCTGTCTTAGAATGGGCCAACAAAGGTTGGTTAGATAATGTCAATTCATACTCAACAGTAACAGAAACAACTGTTCTTCCTTCCAAAAGATGCAAGAACAAGAAGTGGGTGAGCTGCAATAGAATAGAACAGAGTAGAAACTTAAGGCAAATAAATGTGGAAGCTCAACTTCAATAAAAAATTACTACATAAGGTAAGAGCGGCAATAAAAAGCTGCCATGCTGTGGACACAGCATGGCATAAACTGTTACTTAACTTCCACCAAATGTGGATTAGATATGAGCAGAAACAAAGAAAAACTGTACAAATGTTTCAAAATACAACAAAATTCTAAACCTAGATCTGGCCTAAGATGGCACAAGTTATATGCAGAAGCTTGCAAAGAGAGACAAAAAATTTAATGTACAAGGCCAACCAAAAAGAGATTTAAAGTGTGATCAGAGATGCATATGGACAAAATTCGCATGAGAGAATTATGTAATACAAGCTGGAACTACATCGTACATGCTTCTGATATAGTCCCCATTAGGACTACATTGTAAGCAATAATGGGGTGCACAAAAACATCTTTATAAGGTAGATGTTGACAATCTGAAACTATATTTATGTTTGTTTTATCTGCTTCAGCTGTGGTATCCTTTTAGCATGGCAGAAATAGTTGTGTTTTTTTCAGTCTGTTCCCCTTGCCCACATCTGTTCAGATGAGCTCTTAAGAAGTACTTCAGCACCTTTATCCAGTAGAATCATACATAGGAAAAATAATGACTCTTCCACTGCAGCTCTTACTTCATAAGAGCTTCAGTGTATGAACACATGTCTGCTAATGTACCCTTAAAAATAAAACAACCCCTCCTGAGAGTCTAGATGGGTGCATTTCAGAACCAAAATATTAGAGATGTTTTATTTTTGATCTCACTAACAATTTTTTTCTTACAACACTTACAACAAACTGCTTTTGTCCCCAAGCCACCTCTTATTTTTCAGGAAAAACATCACAAATAATTAGCAAAACACACAAGACCTGTATTAGGAAAACCTTTCCTATTTAACCATCTTGTCGTATTTGTATGCTGACGAAAAAAGTCAGAGAACATACACATGCAAAAAAAACTTTTCCACTTATAAAATGAATTATGTTTCTTTTCTCCTATCTTACTCTGTCCAATCCATCTGAATCTAGAATGAATGTGGCACAAACCTACCAAGACACAGCATCTCAGTTAACCTGACAGGCTGGACTAGGAGCTTTTACTATAGAAACAGGACAAATATTGGTAATGCATTCAACAATGCGTCAAAAGTCTATTTGCACTTTCTAAGATAGTGAGTGGTTCTGCTGCGAGCATAATAAATATTTGAAATATATTAAAGTAATATTCAAGTAACTTCAATTATCTGTTTTCATTCATGAAAAATATTATATGCACTATAGGAACTGTTAGAGCTATCACAAAATGCCTAAATGCAGCTTGCATGTGTTTCTCATCAACTAATTCAATCTTGATCAATGCTTGCCGACAGAGGCTGCTTTCGTGGTTGTATTTACTTTCTTTTTAAACTGTTTACTTGCATCTATTTCCAGTTCATTTCACGGGCCAATGCAAATAGTGAGACATACGACCACTTTTCATGAGTTTCGTGGAAATTACTTTGTTACCAAAAAGTACAACGCCATGTTTATGCTTAGGATGAATAATATAAACTTCCAAATGGCAAAGTCCTTCAGAGGAGTTTGTTGACACTGTGGAAACTGCTTTCCAGCTGCTCACTGTTTATGGTGGGCTGAAATGCTCGGCTTGATAAAACAGACCTGTGTCATTGCGCATGTTGGAGTTTCCATGATTCATCCAAACATAACACAATGATAATGTACTTTGTGTGTGTGTTTTTTGCTTTTTTTAGTGTTGTTGTTTTTTGGGGAGGTTTTTTGCTGCAGCACTCACTGCTAAGGATGGTGTATTAGCAGCATAGAGAAAATGGAAAAATGCTTTAGCTGAGTCATCATGGACCCAAAGCATCCACACACTGCCACCTGGTGGTCAGTTATTTTATGGAAAGCCAGTCCCCAGGTGTTCATGGAAAGTACAGGGTGAACTTAAAAAGCTTAAAACGGGAACATATTCAGCAGGATTCAGCAATGTTACTATTTTGTCACTTTTCTATCCCACTAAACAGCTCAGCTAATAAGCGATTTAATTGCACAGATTAATAGATTTTCCTTTATCTAAAAAAATATTTTTATCATGGTGGCTGATTTTTTTTCTGTAGTATTAATGACATTTAATTTTCCTCATTGTATGTTTTCAATAAACTTCTTATTTATTGTTCTTAATTAAATAATTTTTTTATTTTATTCAACATAAAAATATTATATTATATACATATAGACAAGTTGAGTTGATGACCACTTTAATTGTTATAGTCCAGCAGTTTTTACATTTCAGTCAGTGTGCCATTCCTAAACGATACGTGATATTTAGCTTAATCAACATGCAGTGAATGTCTCCATTTATCCTGGACCATAATAGATAATTATCAAGTTATTAGTGTTACAATGCATTATGAGGTACATCAGCTGAGTGGGTAGTTGCCGGACCGCTGCAGATTCAGTGTAGGTGTGGGCCTGTGTTAATCATGCGCTTCCGGTTTGCAGTATAACAATGGATCGGTGACCCTTTCTAACCCGCCTCTCCACAACCTACGTCAGAGGATAACTTGTTGACCTGGCAATTTCACTCATTAAGTAAGGGCCCACATATCTTCCTGACAACATTGTTCTGTGAAAGTAGGGATTTAAAGTGCTTTCAAATGAATAATCATAGATTTGCCAGAGAGGGGGGATGAAGGGGTAGAAAATGTTGTTTTTATTTTACTGTGCTTATCACAAAGGATACACCAGCTAAGAAATCCAACAAAAATTATGTTTGATGTAAACTAGCCAACTGCCATAATAGATTATTCTTTCTTTGTCATTTCTTTCTTTCTTCTTTCTTACTTTTTTCTTTATTAAGAACAATGATATATTAATCATAAACACTTGATTGCTATGTTTTTAATAAAGTTCTTCACAATATTCACTTTAAAAAGAGCATACAAAATATTTAAATTACAATGCTGATTTTATCTACTTCAGCTTGATTCTATTTTTATTTTATTTTGCTTTGTTTTACAAATGTATTAAATTGCATGTTTAAAAATGTTCCTTGCTTTAGGGCAATGTTTGTTCAACACAACCAAAAGACATCAACAACTACTTGCTTGCTTGATGTCATTGAACTAATCCCAGCTGAACATCAGCAGACACCATTTTCTGGACAGAATATTTGTGCCACTACTAGTTACACATGCAACATCGAGAGAACATGTAGGACGCACTGGTAGTATGGTAATCTCTCTGATTGACATCACTAGAGTGAGATGATTCTTGTATTCATTTAACAGTTTCTGACATGGCTCAGAGGAAAGTTTTGCACACTTTTCATTTTCAAATGTAAGGTGTTTGAGAAATTTTGTGAATCTAATATTGCTTTTACACCCAACAGTCCAGGTACCTGACCAGGTCATGCAGCAAGCAGCAAAGCATTTCAAACTATTTAGATTTTGTGAGGTTCTTTTCTTAATATATTTGGCTCACTCCAAACACATACTCTGTTCTCCTGGTGTACAAATAAGTCAGTTTTACACTCATCTTTCAAAAAATATATATATATATTCTAGAACAGCTGGTGTTTGTCAATGTTCTATCTGGAAAACTTCATTCTGTCCTACCAAGACAAGTATTTCTTTATTACATTTTAACCAAACTTATAACTTGCTCCATCCATCCATTTTTCTGCACACCCTTCTCCCTAGTGGGGTCGGGAGGGGCGGGGTACACCCTGGACAGGTCACCAGTCTGTCACAATTATAACTTGTTTTCGTCTTCAATTCTTATTGTTTGCTTATATAACTTAAAATGTTTATGAGTATTAAAATTGATATTAAGCCCTTAACTGCCATGCTTAAAGTACTTGCATGTACAAAATACTACCTGGGGTACCTTCGAAAAAAGACAAGCTTTCATAGGGTGCCCTAGTTGTTTCTCTGGAATTTATGGGAAGTGGTATGAAAGGTAGTACATAATCTTTACCTGTTAAAACCCATTCATAAACGGTTCAAGTATAACGTGTGGAGGGAGGTTCCTGTGGATAGTCTGAAACCGTGACTCATAAGTCCTCCAATGCAGCCCACACTGTTTGTTGTTTGTCCTTCACTGGGGATTCCACTTTCCAGATTTAGAGATATTAACTTTCTGTGACAGCGAAACAAAAAAAAAATTACTAATACTGACTAAATAAATAATACATTTCATTGGATAAAATAATGGGAAAACTGTGTTTAATGTAGCAATGCCAAAGCACTGATGATTTAGTAAACAATAACATTTTCCGATGGCTTACAGAGTAAAATTAACATTTGTTTATGTAATTGTAATTTATACATGAATGAATCATAGCTTTCTTGAGCAAAACAAAATTTCAAAAACAAAAACAAGAAAATATATATATTTTTTGTTTCTTTCTTTGTTTCTTTTCTCATCTTTTAAGCAGAATCTATGCAGGTCCCATCCTGATTCTCATCTTACCTGAATCAGGGAAATGTTATCGGTTTGAAAAGAATCATTCCCTGCACTTATTTTGCCTCCTGCTGGCCATTGTACAAGAAACAGATTGTTTTAATCTCTTTGAAGGCAATGTTGTAGAGTCAAATAATATGTTAAGGTGACTCTACTTTTGATATTTCTACATCTATTATGAAGATTTGTTTAGTTTTGAAATAGCTAACTACCGACAAAAAATTTAGGATAGAAAACTGAACTAAAATATCTGATTACAAATTTATAAAACATTTACCATGTTTATAAAATATACAAAGTTTATATAAAAATTAGGTGTAAAAGGAAGTGTTTTCCCAGTGCACAACTAATAGAATGCTAGTCTATTTGTTGTTTCGATGATCGGCTTACACGTTTGAAAAACTCTTTAAGAAAGTTTATTATGAAAATGTCACATTTTTTGCCATCCTTAAATGTGATTGAAAACACTTGAGAAGGAAAACTTTGGTAAATTTAATGCATTAGGGAAGAATCATATTGGATGACCAGAGCCTTTACATTATAGACTGAAAAGGTTCAATAATTTGCCTGTGGTCATTTTCTTAGCAGGCTTCCAAAATATTTCTTATGCTGCAAGGACAACGGAACAAAATAAATGATCATGTCCATAACAGAGCTTTGAAAATGAGACAGCTACAATATGTAATAGGGAGAGCAGGAAATAAGCTAGTATGTTCTGAGACCATACCAGGACTGTTCTAGCAAACTGCTGGAACTGCTGGTTTGTGAAGTTTTATTAGGGTCGATGACATGACATCTATTATGTTCTGTATAGAAAATTGATCTGACTTGGGTTTTTTCACGTTTTCTTGAAATACCCTCTGTCAATTTAACATTTATTGATCATTGCCGTTACTCTGATCAGTGGTTGGTTTGACCGGCGTCACGACTACAGCCGTCACCTGGACCTCTGATTGGCTCGGAGCTCTCATCCGGGTATTGCGCTAGGACGAGCTCATTAGCTAAAGGTACCAATATGGCGGAGGTAAGAGGGAAAACAGGGGAGAAGCTCCCGGTCTTTAATCGATATTTTTTGTACTCACGTATTTTAGTTTTAATCTTTATGTTATCGATTGAGGAGAAAAACGTTTTTGCTGCATGTATAGAGTGTTTTATGCCATAAATGTCATTTTTATTCCTATAAAATATGCTTGAATGTCTGAAGTGATCCTTCACTAGGAGGCCTCTGCGCCTTCGCTCTCAGCTGCTTCGCAGTAGCGGCTGTGTAAATTGATACGTAAATTTAACGCCAGTCGGCTGCTTAAAGGAAATAACAGAGTATTTCGAGTTTATTGTAGTTTAAGTTTTATTTGAACGGCTTGAGCTAATTTTACAATACCTTTACGGAAAAGAACATCTTTCCTCATCGATGACGGCCCGATGCAAACCAAATTAGTGTTTACATTTCTCGATGCAAAGCGTTAACATTAAGCTTTTAGGGTTAGCTTGGCGGCTAGCAAACTGTTTCGGGAGCATATTCAGTTCAAATCTTGCTGTTGTCTTTTACACAGGGGCCTGATTTATTTGGATGTAGTGAAGAATCCCAATTCCTTGCTTCAAATCTGAAATTGCAATATGACTTGCGGCTCATGTCAAATTAGCTACCTATAGCAGGTAACCATAACGGTATTTCTGACTATTTATCCCCCATTGTGGATTGTTAACATGTATTCTGGATGAATGCATGATGCTGTTTGGAGCAGAGACATTTAAAATAAATGTATACCTACATTTGGCCCATTATAATGACTATTTTAGGTTTTAGGTCATTTGTGTTTTGGTTTTTTTTTTTTCAGTGATGCTATTTTGATCAAATTACGAATTTTTGGAGCTTATCATTTCACGAGTTTGCTTCATTTTTATTACTGCAGCTGTAAAATCGTCATGCACTTTTTTGCATACAGGTGTGTGAGCAAAATTCTGAAGANAAACAACCAGTTTCATCTGAAAGGGCATCAAATCATTTTATGCTAAGATCGTATTTGTAGTTTAATGCTTAAGACAAGTGCAATGTTTTAGCAGCGGAATTTCTGGTGTCCTTTATGCCTCTAAATTTTTAATAAAACATTTTTTGGGGGAAAATTAAAAAAAAATTCTTAGTTTCAAAAATGTTTTAAATATTGCTACGCTATGAGAAGTGTGATAATGTCACATATATTAGCGCTATGATTTAAAATATGTGTTTGCCTTTAAAAATGATGATATTATGCTGTCTTGAAATGGAAATGCATTCATCTTATATTCTTTTTAAAATGAAACATTATAGTTGAGACCTAAATTTTAGTTGAAAATTATGTCAGCATTTTAATTCAGCCTGATGTGTGGTTGTGTGTGTGTGCGTGGGAGAGACCTAATTAAGCATGTTGTAACCTATTAAATCGTTTGATTTTTGGTATTTCAGTATTTGAAACTGTCAACCAACACTCAAACCTTTAAAAAACATCAGCTTGTTTTCAGATGAATCAAACACTGTTTTGTTAAACAAAAACATTCTGTGTAACTATCGTTGCAACACAATCAAAATTTGATAGTTCTTAGTATTTGTGATCATATTTAACATGTATGCATTTCTTTTAATTGCATCTGTTAATGCTGTGTGTAAATATGGATCAATGAAAGGTACATTTATGAACAAAATGTTTATTAGGTTATAGATTCATATGCATCACAAATTTCCCATATTCGTCCATGAATGCTTTTTGTGGTAGAGATTTTTTTTTCTCGTAATGACAAAACTATGTTGATTTTTATTTATTTTTTTTGTACTTATATAAATTTGTTGCTCTTTTTATTTTCAGGCTTCTCTAGGAAGTTCAAGTCCAGGTAATTAATTCACCACGACTTATTGTTTTTATGTTTAATTTTCCTAAGCCATTTTTAAAGAAATGCTTTTGTATTACTTAAATATTAGAAGCATACTGACTATTTTAATTGCATTGAAATCTGAACAATCTAGTCTTGTGCTCTCTTGTGTTTGTGTGATCTTCCTAAAACAATTTTTGTGCTATGCCACTAAGATATTTCTGTTTTGTTTCTTCAGTTGGCTCTTTATCTTCAGAGGATCATGACTTTGACCCAACTGCAGAAATGTTAGTTCACGAATACGATGATGAGAGGACCCTGGAAGAGGAGGAGTCTTTAGACGGCGGGAGGAACTTCAGCTCTGAACTTGCAGATTTGGAAAGGGTAAACTAGTCCTCATTTCATTTGCCTTTAAATTACGTACTTATTCAATACAATTTAGAAAAGAAGTCAATTCATTAAAACATTCAGTATGTTCCAATTTAATCCTAATTATTAAATTTTGCCAATTTAAATTTATTATTGAAATTGGAAGAAAGATTTTCCATCTAATGCAGCCATCAGATCACAGAAAAATTATTGACATTGTTTTTTTTGTTTGTTTTTTCATCAGGAAGGGAACATGCCTTTGGAAGAACTTTTGGCTATTTATCGCTATGAGGCGTCAGCAGGCTCCAGTATAGACAGTTCCTCTGGGGACCTGACTGAGCTTCCTGACATGACATTGGATAAGGTAAAGACCTGCAAATATACACACACATTAAACATATTAAAAGTTTATATCTAGGACAAAATAACTAGTTGTGGGCTATCTAATGGTTTATTCTGGTCTCATCAGGAGGAAATAGCGAAAGATCTGTTATCTGGTGATTATGAGGAGGAGACCCAATCTTCAGCTGATGATTTGACCCCATCAGTTACTTCTCATGAGACCACAGACTTCTTTCCAAGAACACTTCGATGTAAGTTTACAGATTTGTGTCTGTTAGTGTTAAAGTTTTATGTATAGCATACGGAGTGGAAAATGACATATTTGGATTAAGATTATGACTGACTTTGCACACACATCATTTGCATCCATTTATTTTATTCTAACATTTTGTATCACATTTTGGCATGACTGATGATGTGTCCTTCAATATTTAACATGGTGATGATCAAAGTCAGAGTGTTTACCCTGAAAAAGAAAACTATGAACAGGAGATCAACTATATGTCAAAGTCATGGCAAAATAGTCAAATCCTTTAGGTGACATGTAAAATGTTTGCCAATTTACGCTAAATCTTGACACTATTTGTGCATTCTGCAAAATTTTAGAGACAAATGAGATCATCTTGTAGATTCCCCAAATTATTTGAAGGTTTAAACCTCACACTTCTGAGACAGAAAGTAAAAGAGTGTGTTTATTAATGTGATTTATTTAATTAATTTTTTAGCCAATGCCATCTCTGATGGAGATAAAGAATCAGAGTGTGACGATCTTGGACCAAGCCCCGACGACTCTGGAAAAGTGAGTCATACATTGTATTATATATTATGTAATAATAAACTTCATGTCACATGAAGCCAGACCTTTTGTATTTACTTTCAACATGGTGTGTATTCTCTTTTTTTTTTCAAGGAAATCATGGTGGGGGCAGAGTACCAAGCAGAGGTGCCATCTGGCCTTTGTCACTACAAAGATGAGGAGAAAGGTGAGCGCGGCTTTTTGCATCTGTACATGCTGTCTAGCCAATTCCTAACAACAGCAAGAGGAATTAAGCAGCAGCTCTAACTCTAAATCATCTCCTCTTTTAAACAGTGTATGAAGATGATGATGAGTTACTGTGGAACCCAGACGTTCTGTCAGAAAACAAGGTTAGGAGTTATCTCTCTGAAGTATTGTCAAGGACAACAGATGAAAGCACAGGATACGACAAACCAGGGATGCATGTTCGAGATGACGAGCAGGTAGGTCACATCTCCTTGACAATCCTTTGATGTAACACATTGAAAAAAAAAATCAAGATTTCTCTGGGTAGATTTTTTCTGATGTGTTTTGTCCAATACTTCATTTTTTCCAACTTAGGCTTTGTATGAGCTTGTGAAATGCAACTACAACATCCGTGAAGCGCTAGAAAGATACTGTAACCATATGAAATCCTCTAAAGGTAAGCAAACAAGGAAATGATCACATTATTCCATATGTCAATAGGTCCTTTATTTATAAATGTCTGTTTTTTCAGATGAGGTATAATAGTAAAACTTGGAATATCCAAAGTTTGTCTTGTCAGATGTTAGATCAATTAATAAACTTAATTCTTTAAGCCTTTAAGCTCAGTTAATTTGGACTGACTCTCTGGTTAAGACATCCTTTACTTTTCAGATGATTCCAGGAATCACTGTTTAATATTTGTTGTGTTTTGTTTTAGAAAAATCTCCTCCATGGTCGGAGGAAGAATGCAGAAACTTTGAACATGCTCTCCAGATGTACGACAAGAACTTTCACCTTATTCAGAAACACAAAGTGAGACTTATTTCATGTCTTTACTATAGCATTTAAGCAAAAATAATAAAAAAAAAAAATCAATTTATTGAATTTTAATGTTTCTGTCCCCTCAGGTAACAACACGGACAGTAGCAGAATGTGTAGCGTTTTATTACATGTGGAAGAAGTCTGAGCGCTTCGACGTGTTTGTGCAGCAGAATCGGTTTGGGAAGAAGAAGTACAGCAGCTATCCTGGTGTGACGTAAGTGACCGGAACAAGTTGGTTTGACCTGTTTGCTCCGTGTCACACACACTGGGGAAAGAACGATACCTGATGTTAAAGAAATCGTCTCGGTTGTGATTTTATTGCGCAGTGACCTGATGGACAGGCTGGTGGACGAAGCAGAGGGGTTGGCGGTGGACAGCTCGTCATCTGTGTGTTCAGGCGTGGGCGGAGGGGGAAGGATGGAGGCCACAACAGAGCAGCAGCTCAGTCTGCTCAACTCCATCACTGCAAGCGATCTCACAGGTTGGTATGGGAATAATGCGAAATTCTTCATAGCAGATGATTTTCTGACTTGTCCTATTTTTTCTCTTTTTTTTTTATCGCAGTTGTCATCTTTAGATTTTCCATGCTAACACAGTTCTGTCTCCTCACAGCTTTAAGCAACACTGTAGCCACAGTATGCGCCCCTGGAGAGGTGAATTGCTTAGACTCCTACAGCTTTCCTCCTCTGGAAAGTCTCCACCGTGGATCCCTGAACCACGACGAATCCCTTGGGTTCCCTTCCAACGGCGCTGACCCCGACTGCCTCAACATGCTCGACGCCGGCTTCTACTCCGACCTGGGCCAGCTCGGAGGAGTGTGCGTCAATAAGGACTGCGAGCGGCCCTCTAAGAGACTCAAGATGACACTGCCTGACTCGTTTATCAACGACGTTTCCGTCGCTAACCTCGGTGTGGACTTTGAAGCCCGACGGACAACGACACACCACCACCGAATCACCGGTGCCAAAATGGCCGTGTCTGTCACAGACTTTGGGAGCTTAGCTGGCAGCGGCGAACCCAACGGGTTTCTGGGAGCGCACACACGGCACCACACACAGCATACTGCAGCACTTCAGTCAGAGTGATCTTCCTCGTCTTCTTCCTCTGTTCTTCCCTTTTGAAACCTTTTTTCTTGCTTGTACATAAGACTGACCTCACTGGAAAATCTGATTTGTTTAAATTCTATTATATAAATATATACATATCTATATATATGTATATGAATATACTTTTTGTTTTCATTTTTGTGTAATATGACATCAGTGATGTCTACCATATAGAACTAAAATCTTGATTTCTCTCAAGAGTTTATATAGCCATTTATTTTATTTTCGTTTGCGTTTATGAGATGTGTAACGTCCATGTACCGTGGGGCCCAGAAGCTGCAGTAGGAGAGTTGTGAATCTTCTTCCCTGACATATACAAGCATCTTCAGCGCTACAGTCTGTTATTCTGCCATTCTTTTCAGCTGCCAAAACAGATTGTTTTCTGCCTCTAGTGTTAGTAGTTGCCTGTCTTTATTTGATGTGGTACTTATATTTAATTTTTTTTTTATTTTTTTTTTATTGTGTTTGGTTTACAGGTACTTTTCAGTAATCAGAATGGTGCAGATGGTGTTGTTGACCCCCCCACCACCTCCAAAAACTTGAGTGGAAGTAACACTAGCATGCAGATTCGCTCAGAGGCCAGGAAGTGTTTTGACTTGCTGCAAAGGTTCTTCAATTTGAGTTAGTTTATAGAGATGCACCAATCAGAATCTTTGTTACAAATTTTTTTTGTAGCACTTTAACCTATTAATATTGTTTTTTTCTGAAATTTGACATTTTTTTCTTGTCTTGAAGAGGCAAAACTTAGCCCTTGTTTGTGTTCGATGAAGAATGTAGATTAAGTTTTTAAAAAGGCAAATCTGGCATGTTCTATTACTCAAAGCACTTAAAGGAAAAAAAAACTGTACTTTAGCTGATTCAAGTCTTGCTCTCTCTTGCTCTTTTGCAGCCTAATTTTATACATAGATTATAAATTATACAAGTTTAATTTTGAAACATTTTGTTGATACTAAAATAATTAGCTTCCAGGCTTTTTTGCTCAGTCACGGCATCAACCCCTGAGGAGTGCGATGGACAAAACGTCTTGATTTGAAACCGTAAAGAGGCAGTTTCTTGGTGCATCTCATCTTTAAGTTCCGATTGACTTAATTTGGCATGTGCGAACCTTTGCAGCATCCTATTTTTTTTATCTCCTCATGTTAACCCTAAATTTCTGGCCCTGATTTGTTGTTCTATCATCGTGCTTCTAAACAGCTGGTGAAGAAAACGTTTTGCAGCCTCACGTAATCGGAGTCGCATTGTTTTCCTTTTCTCCTTATTGTGAAATCTTCTTTGGAGCAAACTGTAACAGCAATATAGCAATGCAAAGATTTTGGTTGGGTTAATAGCCATGTAAACACTGACACAGTAAAGTTCTGTATTTATTGAGTATACTTTGACCTTTGTAAGACTTAATTTAATACTTTTAAGTTTGTTCATGCTGCTCTTTGGCAGGTTTACCTGTATATGACGTTGTTATTGTTAAATATGGTAGAATTTGTTCCTCAATCAAGTAGCTCCATTTTTTTTTCATTACTAGCAAGCGTTGGTAAACCTGCTGGTGGTGTTATGTTTATTTAAAGCCTCCGAGTTGCGTACGTAACCTCTGCTTAGCCTGTACTGACGAGAGATGCCTTTTAAAACCCGATAGACAATTTCATGGGAGTAACGTAGCAGAAATGGAGCGGTTTTTACTTGACTGAATTCCATAATTGTAAAACAAAAACAAAAAAAATAACAAAAAAAAAGTTCAGCGGATCGGCGTCAGTGAATTGGATGCAGTAGTAGTGTTTACTTAATTTATCTATGCATCGTGTTATGAGTGTTTAGTTTGTTTCAGGGGAACATCATGTCAGTCTTGTCCAGTACGTTTGCATTTCTCCCATAATGTTTGTGTAAAGATCAAATTCATGCCCACTAATCATCACTAAGTTCCATCATGTAAATTCAGTTCGAAAGCCCAGCATCAGAGAGAGGTTCTTTACATCTGCATTTCATGTAAATAATTAGCAAAGAGCCTTTAAAACGCCTATTAACTGACCTCTTACACTTGTGAGTTTGTGTCGATACAAAGGTTTCAAATTTGGTTCTGTCAGAAAGGCAATAATTTGTAGATATGTACAGTCTTCTTTTTTTTTTTTTGCATTTAAACATTTGACTTGTTCAAATTTCATTTCTGTTTGGATAGTCACGATACCCAAAAACTCCAGGCAGCAGCTGAAACCACGCATGCCAGCTGCGCCTGCCTCTCTAGTGTGCCACAGAAAACGGCTTTACCTAAAGACGTGCTGGTATTACTCAATGTTGCGGTTTTTGCAGCCATGTGTAAAAGACACTCATCTTTCTTTCCTAAATCTTTTTTACTCGTCGATATTTGTCTTGATGATTAAGGGACGGCTGCTGATTCTAAGTATGCGAAGAGCTCGTTTCTCTTTTAATGCAATGTGCATAATGCAGTAGGTCCTCCAAGCTCTTCTAGCTTTAGCAGTGCAGTGATATTTATTTCACCTGTGGTTTGTACAAAGACTAAAAGCTGTCAGAATGTAAAGGCCATTAAGTAGTTTGAGTAGGTTCTCACCTCCCTGTGAACTCGAAAATGTGATATTTTATTGATCTCTCTGACTTGAGATTTTTGTGTGCAGGAAAGCACTAAACGAATTTATTTTATATTTTGTATTGTGTTTAGAAGTTTAAAAGTTAAACAGAATATAGCAGTTGTGTTTTGAAACTGAAAATTCACATCCTTTAAAACCGAAAAACACCTTTGTGAATAAAAAAACCCTACTAAACCTAAAAATGTATATCCAGAAATATAGACAATCAAAAACTTCACTATGAGAAATGTTCAAGAAGCTATCTTTATTGTTTATAAGAATTGTACATAAACATTGCTGTTTTTTTCTTTTTCTTTTAAGCATTATTTTGTATTTTCTGTTGTACTTTAATACCTTGTGTACAGATCCAGAAATAAAGCTCTGGAAAAACTTCAGAGATGATTGCATACTTTTTTAATTTCTAGTAATATTACAGTAAGGCCAGGCCAGCATATTCAAGGCAGGTGTAGGTGATGATGAAATGGGGAAAAAAAAACAGCTGTAGAAGAAAAGTTGGCATCCCAGAGAAACATTTACTGCAGTACAGGCAGTTAACCTTCATTTGTCAAACATGTCCTCCAGAACCTGCTGGAGGACATTAATAATTTGCCTTTTTTGACTTAAAAGAAAAGCTTTATTGTGTATTTGTATATCTGGGTAACATTTTGGCTTATAGTGAATAAGGAAATGAAAGTCAGTGACGTAATCTTGAGAATTAAATTACACACGTTAGATTAATCATACCCACTTGCATCAAACCTTAACTGGACGGTTGTCTTTTGAGAGGAATGGGGATAGTCATAAAGTCCTCTGCCAGAATCACCTCTACCCCACTGTCCTGTAAAGCCTGGTCCGCTTGCTTCTTGAGCTCTGAGACGCCGTCCTCATCTCCCTCCTTCTGTAGGGAACAGGGTTTGTAGCGCTGACTGAAATGATAAAGGACCAGCCTCCGTGCAGAGCAAGTCCGAGCCACGGCCGCTGCCATCTCGGGCGTGCTGTGTCCGTGGTCCACAGCTTTCTCCCGGTGCTCGTTCCCAAGGGTGGCCTCGTGGACCAGAACGTCCGCTCTGTCGCACAGACGGAACGCTCCTTCACCGAGCACCGAGCTACAGTCACCGAAAACACAGACTTTCCTCCCGGGAATATCTGCTTCCAAAACCTCACTGGGATGCAGTAAACGTCCACTGTCAAGAACCAGAGACTCGCCAGCTTTGAGACGGCTATACAGAGGGCCTGGTTTAAGACCTAAAGTTGAGAAAATACATCAATTATTAAAAAATAATCATTTTAAGTCTTTAACAGTCTAGCTCATAATCTTACACATTTTTATAAATGTATAAGTTGTTTTTTTTTAAATTATTATTTCAATGACCAACACGTGTTGAATGTAGACTTGGCTGGGGGAAAAACAACAGGTAACACTTATTGGTGAACTTCACATCAAATATTTTTTTCTTGGGATTTCAGCCTTTTAAATACAAACATGTTCACAAAGTTCTTGTTTATATTTTCACACTTTGTTACTAGACTGAAATCGGCCAATGATTTCAAATTCAGTTTGGGAATTTGAACAAAATATAAGCTGACTAAAATTTGCATTAAAGAGGTTATGCAATTTTTTTCCATTTTGTTTTTCTAAAATATTTTAGGCACACTCATACACTTTTTTTGGGTAAGGGGTTTTAAAAATATACATCTTAGTGGAAATTTTCTTTCAACATAACCAAGAAAGTTGAAAAATACAGAAATGACTGTCCAAAAATGTCCCTCATGTCTTTAAAGTTCAAGAGATTTCGATGTTCAACAGTTCAAGGAGTATATGAACTAAATGCACTATAAAAAAAATTTGATTCATTTTTTATTTGTTTGTGGTAAAAAGTGGGTTTTTCTATGGGAAATTCAAAAGACAGTCCAATCCTCTATCAGGTTGATAGTAAATCAGGGGGTATTTGTTACCGAGTTCCTTCAGTAGTTCTGTTTTCAGTCTTCCGGGACGATCATGTTCTTGGATGCAGAAGCCAAAGGAAGGGATGCGGTGAAACAGCCGGAAGGCCTTGACAACAAACTTGTTGTCTTGGAAAAGGAGGTAACAGTCGCTGGAAATGTCCAGAGGAATCGTCCTGCCAGGCTGCTCCTGTGGATGGGGAGGACTGCAGTCCACAGTCATCTGTAATGTCAGACAAATTTTTAGAGCAAATCGGAAACCTATGAGCACCACTCAAATAAAAATAATAAACAATACATGTTGATATAATGATTCACAGCATCCATTTTTAAAGAAATGTAAACAAATATAGAGAAGCTGAAATAACCTTTAATCGTTTATGTGATGGAGAAAGTTCATCTCAACAGCTTGTACCTACATTTGTCATGATCAAGATGATTTTTTCACTATTAACTCCTTCAAAAAGAAAAAAGAAAAAAAACATACCTCCAGACTCAACTGTCCCTCTTCTGGACTCTGGTCTGGCGTGGACTCCAGCTCATGCACTACAGCAACAACAAGAGGCAAGGTTTGCTTTCATGTTTTCAATTCGGTCCTGAGTTTTAGCAACAGAAGGTTTGCGTTGCACCTGCCTGCATATGGGAAGAGCAGCTGTGATCCTGTGAGGCCAAGAGTCACTCTGAGAAACTTCCTGAGGCCCCGGGGCCCGTAGATGTCCACACATTTCTGGCTCTGCTCCATGTCGGGGTTGGTGTTGAGGCTCACGGTGCAGAGGAGACCAGGCAACCCGAACAGGTGATCGCCATGCAGGTGGGAGATGAAAACCTTAGTGATGCGCCCTGTGTGGACACCATGACGAGACATGACAATGTTCTACCAACAATGACGAAGTACAGATTGAAAGAAATCTGCTTTATTCCCATCTCAAAACTTTCAGCAAAATAGTTAAATAACTTTTTTTTTTTTTTTTTTTTTTACTTCAAAATACTTAGAGGGGTTCGGCTGGTTCCTCACCGGCTCTGAGCTGGCTCTTCATCAGTTGGGTCTGGGTTCCCTCTCCGCAGTCAAACAGCCAGCACTCCCCGTCCGTCCGCAGCACCGCGGCCGAGGCGCCGCGGTGAGGAGACGGATAAGCCGACCCGGTTCCGAGGAAAGTCATATCCATGGACATTCTCCCAGAGCAGCAGATCAGTCAAAAATATCGAAACTGAACACAAACAGTGACGTGAGCCACATTGCCTGTCACACAGTGATGACGCAAAACGTGAGACGGAGCGGCGCTGGAAGATTGGCTGAAAAGACGCGCTAAAAACACAAGGTTTAAATTTTCTTTAAGTTTGTAATGCTTTAATTTTGACAACAACCCGACATTTTTTTTTCTAGTAATGTTTATGAAATAAAAGCATAGTGTTTAAAATTATTTTAATACTGAAGTCCCTATTTAAGCAACATAGTAGTGGTTTGTTGTAACATATCTTTATAAGGATAAAAGATGATCAAAGACCAAAAGGAAACTACAAGACAAGTGAGTCAATACACAACATAATTTATTCTTTAGCAGTACATCAACTAGGTTGGGCGATATGACTATGTCAGCGTATTCATATCAATTGACAGATAATGATTAGTTTTTTTTGTTTTAAATAACCAGAAATACTGCCAAACTGGTGATGTGACCTGTACTCTCAATTTCCCTTTAAGCTGTTGCATTCATTTCATCACTCTACGTTGTTCTAAGAAGTTGAGGCACTGTGGCGAAACACAAAACTGCTGCTGCGCAAGTTACTCGCTACTACCTCCGAGATAGTTGCCAGCCACCTTGCTTAGCTGGCTAGGAGATGGGAATAAAGATAAAACCTTTCCTCTACCTACATTTCCCAGAAGGCAGTGCAGTTTTGTATAAGAGTTCAGTAAAATTACCAACATATCAAAAAAATAAAGTAGCACAAATATAAAAAAAAAAAAAAGTTCAGGAACACAACATTGGACAAATACTGCCAGGAAACGGCGGAGAGTCTAGTTCAGATTAATTTAATTTGTGTGTGCGTGTATATATTTATAAATATAAATAACACTTTCCCTTTAGCAACACATCACATCCTAAAGCTGCACAGAGAAAAAGCTGCACATTGAATATCGAAAACCATTCAATACTAAAACCAAAGTCGCTTTTTATTCCGTCGGACCATTTCTCAGCTGTCTACAGTATGTTGTAAGCAATATGGCAAAATGCATGACAATAATATTACCTAAAACAATATTACCTACTGTTTTAACAACACAATTGACACTTTGTTTTATAATAAACAAAGTTTATTATATTTGTACTGAGTTATTCCCTCAGTGAAAATCTGGATATTTGTTTTTGTATTTTATATGAGGTGAATCATCTTTATTATTTTGACTTTTAGCAATACTAAACATATTTTTCTGCTATATTTAGCTAGCAGTAAACTATATTTCCAGATATTTGTGTCTTCTGTGGCTCAGCGACTTCCTGCTGTGAGCCGCAATTTTCATCTCTGTGGCCACAGCTTTCAGGATGGATCACTGCAGTTAAGAAAGCCTAGATTCTCAACTTGCCCGATTGCTTGTGAACAAAAAAGAAAAATATTAAAATAAAAAAAATTATAAATATGGAGTCAAAAAGTGCACAGTAACTTAAGAAAATAATGTATATTCTATAATGTTATATTAATAAGAGTAATATATTTTCTTCATCACTTAAGCCAAAGGAAATGTTTTAAGGGGATGGATTATCTAATATAAAAGTACTAAAGGAGTGCTAACACAACATTGGTTGAAATATCTACATGAAGTTAAAAAGTTTGAACGAAGTTTGTGCTTAATAAATAGTTGTTCATTTGGAGCATAGACAACAATTGGGTTACATTTATTCTGTCAGATACCTGGTGAAATCTGTTTTTTTTAAAATAGGGCAATTACTCAGTAGCCAATGTATTCTTATGTTTTAAAAAAAGGAGTATTGAAAACAATAACTATATGTCTAACCGTTTTGTTAAAGATTCACATTTTAAACTAAAATAGATGCAATATTCCTTGTTTTCCCTTACAAAATTGCTATCTAGGTGTTTAAAGTGTTTGATCAAAGTGTTGCGGGACATAAAATGTAAAAAAAAAAAAAAAAAAGAAAATAACACCATCACATTTTTTTCTACTTTCAAACAAAGAAGAAATGCAAAGGGCATTTAAATTTCACTAGGTATCACACACTGCACCTTTCCACCACCAGGTGGCCCTCTAGTTGACATTAAGAAACAGTATTAACTTGTGGAGAGAAGCCGTGGCTCCTTCTACAGTCTGTCTCTAGTCCAATTCTCACAGATTCAGTGCAACTGCTTTGACACAAACTAATATTTGCATCAGCAATGCTTTAACTGTTTCAGTGAAAAAAAATTGGGGTGAAAAATAAAAGAAGGGAAAGGGTTCCACCATGACACTGTCCACTTTGAGGATGTGTTTTTCTACTTCTAGTTGATAGGACTGAAGCTAACACCTGGCCAGTCATAAGTATCTGGCAGTAAGGAGTCGTAGTCTGTGTTCCACGCAGTGGCACGCACAAAGCCGTTCTTGTCTAGTGGTTCAGGGTAACGGAACGCCATGCCTTTGGCGTAGACGAACTCCATCACCTGCAATGAAGAAGAAACACATCAGGGAGACATGCAGTGCTGGAGACGTTTTTAAACCTTTGATATCACCACATTTAGATATGTTCAGTTTGACATTCAAAGCAGAATTTTTAATACATTTACAAAGTTATAGTATCTAGTTTCTTCAGACAAGACAAATAATCAGGAATTTTTCCAAGGCAATGATTCCCTCAAGGAATCATTACATAATTAGAAACTGATAGAATTCAGATTCTATCAGGACAAAATAAGCCTCCATTAAAGATTACATCTAAAATATTTGACTAAATTAAATGACTTTTTAAACAGAATTACCAGCAGTCAAAACATCAACTAATAATGATTTAGCAAGTGACAAACGAGTATTGTTCTAGGGTTTACCTTGACAGCAATCTGAAGAGAAACTTCTCTTATGTTGGAGAGAGGAGGATAGAGCCTTCCCTCTGCAAGCTCTTTATCTGATAGCTGCTTAGCAAGCGTCTGCAACGGATATGAAAATACTTTTAACGTTATATTTCTTAAGAATATATACAGTACTATAATCATTTGTCAGTAATTTATTCTGTTTGCCAATCATGTGTTATTGCAGGCATTAATTTAAAGCAGGGGTCACCAACCTTTTTGAGACTGGGAGCTACTTCACGAGTACAGAGTAACACAAAGGGCTACCTACCTACAAACCTACATGCATACATGAAATGTTAGGGACTACTCACAATAGTTATCAGTAATGATTTACCATGGCAGATATGGTTAATTTTACTACTATGTGATCAGAAGTTCTTAGTTCAGAGTTTTAAATTTGATTCACTTTTGGAGCTTTTCTATGTGATTCTAAATTGCCCCCAAGTGACTGACAGTATGGATTATTGCAGTAACACCTGCAGCTGTACGGCTGTATGCACTGTGAGTACCTTGAGATTTTCCTTTAAATAAAAAAAGAAAAGAATAGTTATTGTACGTTTTATTATCTAACCCTTTTTTCTATTAACAAAATTGTGGAGAAAAGAAGATATTTTGTGCCAAAACATCTTGTACATAGTGCACATCAGTGTGAGTCTGTGGGGGTGGGCACGCAAAAGGCTAAATCTCATTGGTCAGTTTACTTTTGTTAATTTTGACGGGGTCGCCGGTTTATTAGCCTTTTTGTTGTTTCGCGAACTGAAAAGCTGACGGGTCACCCGTTGGCTGACACCAGAAGATGTCGAAAAAAAAAAAGTTAGGCAGATCGGGCAGTGCTCCCTAATGACAATGACTATTTTTAGAACTTGCTCCGCAGACAACTGACAAGGTCCCCTCGGGCGACCGGGTGCCCGCGGGCACCGAGTTGGTGACCCCTGATTTAAAGTGCTTGAGCAATAAAATAGACATTAAACTAAAACTGTGTAGAACCGGTTCTACCATTGCAATACAGACACCTATTTCAACATGAAAGCATTGTGTTAATCATTTGCAGTGATGAGTGTTAATCGAAATGCATCCCAGCAAAAGAAGGAAGTGCACAGATGGATCAGCCTTTTAAAAAGGACACATCAAAGAAGCATACACACAAGACAGTCAGCAAAAAAAGGAAGGCTAGAGAGAGTGTAAAGTTAAAGAGAGGTTCAGCAAGTCTGAAAAATTATTTGAGGACTTTTTTTTTTACCTTGGCAGCCTCCAAGAATACAGTATCACAGATATGTCTCACTCCACTCAGGACCACAGCCATAGCAACACCTGACGCAAAAAATAGGATGAGTAGGATGAGCTTTAGTACACATTTTAAGGTCATCACTCATTTTGATTAAGTGAAAGCAAAGTATGTTATCTTTTTTATCTCACAAGTTCATGAAATGTGCAGATAATTTATATTCTCTTAGGCTCAATTAAGTACATAATAAATATCCATAATCATTTTTATTATAACCTGGGAAGATGTAAGCATTGTTCCCTTGTCCTGGTATAAACACACGACCATCGCTCAGTGTGACTGGACCAAACGGGCTGCCACTAGCAAACAAGCATCTACCCTGTGGGACACAGACACATAAGACTAAGCATTGGGGTAGCCAGCAGACTGGATGTATGAACTGTTGTAGTTTAAACTTAACTACAACAGTTCAAAAGTAAGCCCGTTAATAAATAAATAAATAGAGGGCAAAAAATAAAAATCGAAAAAATGCCTACATTAGTTATCGTGTAGGCTTCCTCTGCTGTGCACTCTGCTTTAGTCGTTGGATTACTCAAGGCAAATATAATTGGCCGCTCATTTAAGGATCCCATGGCTTTGATGACATCATGGGTAAAGAGACGCCCAGCTCCTGCCACACCTGAAAAAAAAAAAAAAAACAGACACCAAAACTTATGCTGAGTTGAAAATAAAAAAATATATATATATTTTTGGAAAAAACAAGACAGAAAAAAACAAACTTGTGACTGAAATTTCAAATAAAGGCCATGTGTTTTACATTCAAGAAGTAAAAAAATAGACTGTAATCACCAATGATAGCAGTGGGTTTGATGGTGTTCACAGCATCTAGGAAGGTCTGTACTTTCCCCGGACTGTCGTGAACAAAGACCTCCTGGTTGGCATCTGTTTTGTGTGCTCTGCCCTGAAGGTTCACAAAGAGGAAGCAGCCATGCTGGTCAAAATGAAGCTGTGTGCACACAGACGGCTTTTGTTCTGATCACTAACCTTCACGAGTAAACCATGTGCGTCATACATCCAGATCTTTTCTCTGGCCTGTGCTTGGGTAAGCCCCAACTCCATCATGGCCATCACAATCAGATTGGCAATACCAAGAGCAGCCTGGAGGGAAAGTATTCAGACATTGTATATTGAAACTGTTCCTTTTATTCACATTAACTGAGCAAATTCATGTCTTACTGTGTTTATTTTCAGTAAAACCAGCTATTGTCAGTGTGACTCTCATAAAAAAGCTGAGTTTTAAAAACTTGGGAAATGTCGACTTACCTCGCCGGCTCCCAGAAAGAGAACACGGTGTTCGGTGAGGAGTTTGCCAATGACCCTTTGAGCTGCTAACAGACCAGCCAGTGCTACAGATGCAGTCCCTGGAAACACGCAAACGTACAGAGCTTACAGAAAACAACCAATGCAATAATAATGCTTTTGTCTGTTTTTCTTAAGTTGTAGTAACAAGTGTACAAGACATAAGTTGAATTTTTCACTGACTGATTCAGATGAGTTAGACAAAACACCAATATGCTAGTGCTAGGATTGGTATACCTTGAATATCATCGTTGAAGGTGCAGTATTTTTCCCGGTATTTCCGAAGGAAGCGGAATGCGTTGTGATTCCCAAAATCCTCAAACTGAATCAGTGTGTCCTGTCCATATTTTTCCACAACTGCTTCCATGAACTCATCAATTAGGTCATCATATGCTTGAGACCGATCCCGTCGCTGATACAGGCCCATGTAGAAAGGATCTTTGAGAAGAGTCTGACAGAAGCACAAAGATAAAAAGAAGGAACAGTGTTACAAATCTGCTACAACTGAAACAAGGATCATAAATAGAGCAAAAAAAGAACTGTATGAATAGTCTGCATTCCTACCTCATTGTCTGTGCCAACGTCTATCGCCACAGGAAGACATTTCTCAGGTCTAATTCCAGCACATGCAGTGTAAAGACAGAGTTTCCCAACAGGTATGCCCATTCCGTAACAACCCAGGTCTCCCAAGCCTAAAATACGTTCTCCATCAGTTACTACTACGGCCTTGAGAAAGACAGCAAGAGAAGGCAGGGGAAAAATGGACATTAAATCATTTTGCCATTTATCTAAACATTAAATCATTTTCCCATTTATCTAAATGTTCCTGAATCAAATATAAACAAGAGCGTTGCAGGTATCAATCTTAAATATCCTCAAAAACTTTGTGAAAACACTTGTCTGTGGATGCAGGAAAGAATAATGCATTGATGAGGGATTTTTAAGGTGTTTTATTAGTACTATCTGAAATGAATTTGTATGGTCAGGTACTCACTGCTACATTTGTTTCTGGCCAGTTATCTAGAATGGAGCGGACATGTCCTCTATCCAGAATTGAAATAAACAAACCCCTAAGGAGAGAAAACACACATCGTTTTTAAGCCTTTTTAGGACTAATTCTCAACTAAAACAGTACAATAAATCTATTTTCTAAATTGAAACATATTTTTCTTCTTGCTTCAATGAAATCAGAAAGAACAAAGTAACTAATATTTCTACAATTTATCATTACATTAAATGTGCAAAGATTTATTAATTATTCCTGCTTACTTTGGTTTCCTAAATATGTGTCCATACTGTGTGCAAGCCAATCCCACAGTAGGAGTGTAAACAATGGGCATTAGTTCCTCGATGTCTTCCATCAACACCCTATAGAAAAGCCTCTCATTCCTTTCTTGGATCCCCATCAGGTAGATGTACCTGTGCATTAAGAGAAACAAATAAGAAACAGAGAAAAACTAAACCAAAAACTCCCACCCTGACAAGTTTTAAGGAAAATATGCCATTACTTTTCCAGGGGATCTGTCATCTTCTTGAGATTCTTCTGAAAGCGCATAGCCTGAATGTCCTGAGACTCCACTTTGGGAGGCAACATACCATGAATCCCCAGAATCTGTCGCTCCTCCAGGGTGAAGGCCATACCCTGTGGAGTAACATACAAAATGCAAGAAGAGCATGATCAGAATGAATAAGTATTGAAGAATCTCTGCAAAAAAAAAAAAAAAAAAGTAAACTTTGTTTTGCTGGAAACTAATATTTGAGTTTTTCCACTTTTTTCATACACTTTTTACCACTTAATTACTTCTCCATACTTTGTGCAATTTTGACCATCCAGCTTTTACCATATTCTGCTTATTCAGGACGTTACGGGTTACATCTTTTGATATAACCGTATCATTCGTTCCAACCCTAATTCCGAACCTAATCCTTAACCTTCCTTCCAACCCTAATTTATTCTGGGTTGCTAAATAGAACACATGCAGAATGACAAACATATGTTGACACTTGCGCTAGCTTGGCTTCAGTTATTTGCACTTTCTTGCATATTTAAAGTAACATTGTTGTGTTCCAATAATGCGTTTATTGGAACGCATTATTGAAAATTATTTTATATATGCTTTTATGGCAGGTTAGTCAATTTAGTATTTTAGACATTTATCTTTCCATTAAAACTATACCATTTGGCTTCTATGTTTGCTGTAAAATTAAAAATGTTTATCTTGTTGAAATGATTATTAAAACTTTTCTGAATATTTTTTTTTGGATGCAAAGTGGTATACAGTATCTTGTGCTGACATTCTATCACCAGAGGGCACCATATATGGGCTTATAGGGTTGACCTATGGACTCCTGACAGCAGAATGTGAGATCTGGGAGACATGAGAGAAGACAGAAGAAAGCAATTTGCCCACAGGAAAATAAAACAAGGAGTCACTTTAAAGGAGCCAATGAGGGACACGGTTTTTAGAAACACCCCTTATAAAAGATGAGGCTCTTGTTGTTTGTGTTCCTGTAGCATATGTGAACATGTGTGCACGTGTAGTTATAGAAATGGGTGGAAAACAAAAAAAGGCACTGAGTGAGGGGCTGGATAGGGGCTGATTGTGCTGTAACAGTCATATGGAAAAGGGGCTGCTTCACAAAAAAATGCCAAGTCATGCTGAGTGAGCATTTACTTCACCGGCAACATGAGCTGCTCTCAGCATAAGGTAACAGTGCTGTAAACATCTGATAGCATTTCTGTTTACATAATTGTAGATGTTTAGAATGCATCAGTCCTTCTGAAGTGTTTTAAGCTAAACTGAATAAACAAAAATATAAAAATGTTCCTTTTACTTGTATGATGTGTCCAATTCCATAAACATATTCAGCAACAATTACATGATATAATACTCCTTGACGACATATTGCTTCCCCCACAAAAACAAATTTTACAGCATATTCATTTTACTGTTGAAGACCAAAACAACACAGTTTTGATGTTGACTCTAAAAGACCACCACCTTTGACTGTTTATCATATACAAGACAAAACTTTATCTGTTTTAGGTCAATAAGGATTATCAGGTACTTCTCTTTTGTACCTGAAGTGCCAAAATAAAGAAAGAGAATATTGTATTATTGTCTTCACTATAAATTCTTTACATATACTAAAATAAATACATCTTAAAACAATTTGGAAAATCCAAATTACATTACATTATTTGTCCACTGGAGGCACACCTGTGGATTTTTTAAGGCAACATTTCAAACACACTACTTCCAGTGTAACAGGGAAAGTGTGTTTGTAATAAAACAAGCAATCATAGATGAAATCCAAATGTCAGCTTTTCATAAATATGGATATTGATTAATTAATTAATTGGTTCATATTAAAATTTTCGCTGGAATTAAAAGGGAACGTTGGAGGAACAACAAGCAGCTGAGAAACTTCAATTAATTGTGAGTTTTGTATTCATTAAAATAACATTTACTGAAATTCTAGAATACAGTCTGGCTAACAATATGGCTTACAATTTTCTGTTTTAAGCAGCACAACAACTCCACTACATTTGAGACCAGGCAGCTCCCTGCTTTCTCACATTCATGCATGTTGTCATGTCCGTATTTAACAGTACATATTTCCACTAGGCTGTATTTGACACCGACTCCAAACATGTAACAGGAATCAGTTAAGCTTCACGTTGCATATGTCAGCTGGAACCTTACGTCACTGGGAATCCTCGTAGGAAATCCCTGCCGTCCAAATTCATCAAACTATGTCACATTTGACCTCAGGATGATACATACACGGGCAGCAAAGAGGAATTAGGATATATATGTATATATTTTTTGTCACTCATTTCTAAAAGTGAAAGCCATAATATATGCATTTGTTATAGAGTAAAAAAAAAAAACTTAAGCCTTTATTTTCAATAGTGATGATGATTATGGCTTACAGATAAAGAAAACCCCAATGTAAGAGTCTGAGAAAATTAAATATTATATAACATCAATAAAAGAATAGATATTTAGATATAAATCTCAGGCTTCTGAAGAGTATGTTTATTTTTATTCACTGAATAATTGGTTCGACCTCCTTTTGCATGAATCACTGCATTAATGCAAAATTACTGCACTTGTTGAATCTGGTGTCTCATCTTCCTAAGACAACCCCATAGACTCTTCATAGGGTTGAGATCAAGCAAATTTGCTGTCCATCAAGTTCAGGAACACCATGTGCACTGAAACAGTTTTTGGTACCTTTGGCATTGTGGGAAGTCCTGCTGGATAATGAAATTAGCATCTGCGTAAAGCTTGTCAACAGAGGAAGGCAAGTGGTTTGCTAAGGTTTCCTACGAGATGAACGAGTTGACTATGGACTTCAGAAAACATGGCGGACCAACATGAACAGGTCACATGAGATCCCAAATCATCACTGATCATGGAAACTTCACACTGAACTTCAAGCAATGTGGGTTCTGTGCCTCATCACCCGTTCTCCAGACTCTGGGACCTGAATTTCTAAATAAAATGGAAACTCTACTTTCATCTAAAAAAAGTACAATGGGAACTGAGCAACAGTCCAGTTCCAGTTCTTTTTCTCCTCAGTAAGACCTTTGTGGTCCCGATGTGGGATTTGTCTGTTTAGTGGCTCATGATGTGCCGACTCAAGCCTCAGTCCATTCTGTTTGAAGCTTCCTCAAATTCTCAAATGAACTTTGCTCAAAAATCCTCCCTAGGTTGCAGTTTTCCCTATAGCTAGTTATGTCTGTTTTGGGTTTTAGTTTTTGTAAAAAATAAAATAAAAACATGTAGCTAAAGTTTACAGACATTACAGATAATGTTGAAATGTATTAGTGTGTAACAATTTGAAAATGGTTCCTTTCAGATAAACACTGAGGCTAAAATACAATAAGAATATCAGTGCTATAGTTGCAGGCCTAGAAGAGGTGAAACAGCTGAGATATATCCAGCTTGCTAGGACACTGCAGCTGTGAACACTCAAGGCTATTGGCATTTTTATAGTCTTATAAATCAAACCTGTGTAATTTACTGAGAACACCAGGGGCCGTTACTGAGGGAGAAAGCAGGTGCACCGAGTCTGGTTTCCAGGGCAGGATTTAGTCCTTCCTGTACTGTTTCTGTGTGTTTGTGCTCAGTTTCAACCCACTGCCTTCGTAGGTTTAATTTTATATGATTAATTACTCAATTATGAGTAATGAATTAAGAAATTTGCAATGCCATTTTTTTTCATAGTTTGCAATATCATGACCAAGCTATGAAAAACGATCTAAAGTATTGCCGTAATGATGTTAATATAGAACAGTGCATTAGTGTTGTGATTTCCTGAAGCATGACACCTACTTAATTGCAAAATAATGTATAGCTAATAATACCTAAAATTACCCCTGGAAAAATAAAAATTCAATGTTTTTATCGATCATTGCACAGACTGGAATGCTTATTTTTATAGATTTATTAGACATAGAGTGGGATATTTCAAGCCTGTATTTTTTTTTGTAATTTTGATGATTAGAAGACATGTCATGTACATGTGCCAGAAGAGGGCAAGCCACAAAACATATTGCTAAAGGGTCTGGTTGTTCAGAATACTGTGACCAAGCATAGAGTATTCAGTGGAAGGAAAATGTGTGGTAGGCAAAGATCCACTAATGTGAGGGACTGGTACCACCTGTTGCACAATAGATGCAGAGTGTCTTTAATCTGAATAGTACAATAAGTGTAGGCTACACCTATTGTACAGATATTTGCTTATTATAGAAGCAATAAAAAATATTTCATCTTCCTTTCAATAAATATTCTCCTACATAACTGATGCAAAGACCAGAATAATTTAAAATTACTGCCTGGTTTTACTGTTACCATCCATTGTGAACTTAATTGTGCTTTTGCATTCTTTCTCTGACATTTTTGTTTCATTTTTCCATTACTGTCTTTGTGGATGTGAGCTTTCCTATCTATATACCACATAGCTTCCTGGGATTCCAATAATTGGGATCTGATCAGAAGAAATCCTAAATATAAATTAATCCAAGAAGAATGGGGGTACTGCTTCAGGTTCAGGTTATTGTTCCTGTGCATAGTCCTGAATTAATAAATAAACTCAAACTCCGCTAGTTTGTCTGTAGCCTCATAATTTAGAACAAAAGTGCACTAGCTGAACATGGACGCATGAAAACCATAAAAAGGAGAAACATTTTCTAGATACTCAACATTTATTTTGTCTAGTGTTCAGTTTCACTCTAAAGTTCTTCTTTTGTGCACTGTGGCCTAACAAAAGAACAGGTTTCTTGCTGAGCAATGCAGTTTTCACAACACGTATAGATCAGACCACAGTTTCCCAAAGCAAGCCTAGACATTTATGGATAAATCTTGACACTTGAAGGCAAAGTCGGACATAGTCTACCTTGTTGGTGCGAGGATTAAGCATTAGGGGTCTTCCCTTTTCTTTGGTGTGTGCCCATCTGCAAACGGAGACGCAGGGCCTCAGGGACCAGGATGTCCTCAACCTTGACAACATGGCGGACTGTCAATGATCTTGAAGGAGCACTGATGGAAACTTTCTGGGGTTAAAAAAAGACAAAGTTTACCAGACGGATCCATTGTTTTCGTTAACAATTATAAAAATCATCAGCAAATGAAAGCAGTTCTGATGTAAACAAAATCTTTTTGGCTGACAATGCATACATGGCTTGTGAGAAAACAAACGCCATCATAATCATTGTTCTGCAGCCATAGCAATCTGAGGTTTGTTTAGTTTGTCAATTGTAAATTACATGTCAACAGATCCCACTATTTTCTTGATATGACATTAAGCTCTAAATAATGCAGATCATCAATTTACAAACCCTGACAAAGCCAGGTTATGCTTCTAGTGTGTGCAGACAGCTCTTCCACTGGAGATTACAAATGATCAGTGTCTTTAATCTGAATTCTGGTTTAAAGCAGTTTAGCGTGAGCCTGATGAATACAAAGCTTTCAAAGATTATCATAATCCTTTTTGAGAAGAAAACAACAGAAGACACACAATAACAATAAAAATCTTGAAAAAGAATCAACCAAAGCACAGAAAAAAAATTTGAATATTTTAGGCTAATGTACACTACATGCTGAACATCAAACTCTAGCTCATTAAAAATATCAATCTCAACAGATTAACTAAAAAGAATTACTACTACTGTAACAGTATCATCACAGTCAAAGGAAGGTCATACATGTTACTGGTTTGGAGCCAGAAAGTATTTTGTTGGATCCAGAAGCAACTTTGTAAAATTGGATCTTATATTTTCTACAGTATGTTAATAGCAAACTATAGTGACTAAAATTATTATATTAAAAAAGCAATAGTTACTAAAATATACAAGTCACATGGGTAAGGTGTCAATTAGTCTAGTTAGAGCAACAGTGTGTTGGAACCTGTGACTAAAGGGTTGCACACATTTAAAGTACACAGAATTTTGTTTTTAAAAAAATAAAATAATTGTATTTTTTCTGCTTAAAAATAAACATGCAATATTCTAATGAAGCAACCAAAGCAGTCTAGTTTTGTTCAAAAGGATGATAAGTAGATCTAATAAAAGAAATACATTTTCCCAATTCTTTTGATCAACTACTTTCCATCTTGGTCTACAAAAGTCTTAAAGTGTAACCTATGTGTACATTTTATGAAAGGATATATTTCTCTTCATCCTCCTTTTTTTAAACAGAAATTTATTTACAGAACGTTTTCATTGTTCGACGGAAGTGTGGCTATATAGGAGAAACCAATTACGGTATGTAAATATGCCAAAGCCCAATGCAGAACAATGGAAGGTCTGTTCACACCTAATTTTATGTTGCCACCGCTTTTTAATAAGTTACTAGTAAAACTTAGAAACAAGTTTCCGCTCAGCAATCAGTAGCTGGTAATAAATGAAAGCCTGAAAGGACGATGAGGAAATATAACGGTACTGTCAACATGAACAGGGGAAAAACAACTAGATAAATAAATATATGGCAATCTTTAAAAAAAATGCCTCAGTGAATAAAACAGGAAGCTAACAGGTGCTACAAGCTAGCAACTTGCTAGTCTAACAGCCCTGTCTTTACGTGGGTATCACCCCAGATTTCACACCAAAAGTCACCAACAGAAACGCACACAGGATGAACTTTTGAAATATCTAAAACTGCCGCTGTTCATTCCAGCACAAGTTATCATAACCACAGCAGAATTTTGATACTTGACCTCATCCTACCCATCATAAACACGACCCTTGCACGCTAATTTAGTCTCGGAAACGGGAAGTTCTCCGTTCGTGGCACGGAGCTTTCTGTTCTTCAAGAGCGGCTTGGTTTACCTGCTTTCGGGTGTAAAAATACCGCTTTCCTTCTGCTGTACAGCCTAATGTTTATTCAGCATGTTTCTTCGGTATAACTTTCGAGGTTTGACACCCTGGAGTGGGCTGGAGTATCCTTAGACAAGAGCTACCGCTACAGACGGAGACAGCTGAATGACTGAAAGAGGGGAGGAACTGTACGCAAGAGGTTGGCAGCTCATCCAATCACATGCTGGGATTCCCTTCTTGGTTGCCGTAGAGACGGTCGCGCGCGTGACAGAAGCGAAGCATCATTCCTTATTACGGTAAGGTTGCAAAAGTATTTCTCAAACTTTGGTAAATTTTTCTACTTAAAAAAATCTGACATGGTTCAACCTCCACAACATTAGTCCTTTGTTCATCATAATATCAGTTTGTGATTACTTACAAACAAATAGCAAATGTTTATTACCATACAATTCTCTACTACTTTATAACATTATTCACTTTGTCATGTCAGTCAAAATGAACTATGCTTATCAATGCGCAATAGTTATAGATAAAATTTTAAGTCCCCAATATTGAAATCTGTCACTGTTATACATTTATTTATTATTCTTTTCTGAAAATGTTGTCCAAATTGAACTATTTCAGAGAACTTCACCTATGACACCATGAGTGTGGAACTTTTGAGAAATCAACTCCTCATTTTGATATAGTGACACAAAATGTAACTTTCTGTCCTACATGGAAATTCAATTTGCAGCAGGGGATTAACACTATGCCTAGATAAATATTAGGACAGACGGACAGACAGATCTTTTTTCAACATTCTTTTATTAATTTTCCAACAAAAGTTGACACTCAAAAGAGATGCTATCAATCCAATACAATAAAATTCCCAAAAAGTCTCTCAAATGAAAGGCTGAGATCCCCCTGAAGCATGAGTATGATACATATGGAATAAGAAACCAGACAATTTGTTACTGTTTCACAGAGACATACACCATTAAGACATGGATGAAGCTACCTGGATAGCTATACAGAGATGAGGGCATATTTTACATTCAGCAAGCTGGAAGCATCGAGGTGTACTGAGGCACATTTTCAACATTGCTTGATAGAATAAGGATTTTTACTTTTGTCTCAGTAACCACATGTGTTACAGTGTGTTTGTGTCACTCAATAATGGCATTATTGCTGGCTTAGATTGCCTCTGAAATAAACTGTGTTACAAATGTAGACTGTAAGACATGATAAAAGTCACACTGTATACCAACTTATCTATTATTGGATCAGAAACGTGCAGTTTTTACTTTCTTTGAGTGCTCTAAATATGTCAAGGTTTTTGTTCTTGAGAGAGGTACATTACTGACAAAAGAAGACAATACAGATGTGTAATGTTGATGTGATCAAATGCTGCCTTTGTTAATGTGCTTCATATTTCACATGTGCTTTACTGTAAATTTAACAACAGAAATATGTGATTTGACTGCTGTTTCACTGGGTTGTACTGATAGTATACCTTGTGTGAGTATCTTTTGGAAATACTTGACTACCTGCAAGTTACAGTGTGCATAAAATAAGCAGATTGATACGAAACTGTAATATTGCTATAGCAATATAGCAATATCACTGTGGTTTATAACGTGGTGATTCAGTGAAAGACAAAAATATGATTAAACATGCTTGTTTTGCAGTATTGCTGGCAGTGTATTTTGAACTCAGAGTTTTACCTCTGGTACTCTCTACAGCGTTACTCCAGGACAGTTGAAACTGCACTCTGCATACAGATAACGATAACTTCACAGCAAGGTATTGCATTTCAACTTGTTGCAACAGTTGTCAGAGGAAGTATGAAAAATTAATTCAACTTCGCTGGCTTTTTCAACAGCCATACAGCACATCTCAGCAGCACCGCCTTCCACAATTATTGGCCCCAAGCATATTAAAATTTTCTACTGTAAAATTATAGCTGAAACACTTAAATAATAATAAAAAAAGATTTGATTTTTAGGGGGTTGCCAGTAAGTGTGCAGGGTGCTGTATGTTTTCCAGTAGACTTGGCTGAGAGAAATAAAAGAGCCAAAATGTTATGGAAAAAAAAAAAAAAAACAAACGAAACAGAAACGTCTACAGTAACAACCTAATAAATACAAAAGGGTTCAGAAAAAATTGTACATTATAAATAGAGCTACTTGGCAGACTCTACATTTCCCAAAATATAAATAAGCGTTATTCATGCTACAGCTTTCTGTTGCTAACATTGAAATGAGCAGAAGGTATTTAGGCCCGTAGCCGTGGAAGAAAACTGTGTTTTCATTGTGGAACAGACTTGGTGCATCGAGCAGGAAACAAATTACATGTGTTTAAAAATGAGCCCAGCTGGCAGAAGAATCACAGAGCACTACCATACATTAGCTCACTCCAAATTCAAACAAAATCCCAGCTAACTCCAAAATTATTAAAAAAGATCATATTTTATAATATTTAGAAAATATTGCAGAACTATTTTAGCCACAAAAATGTCTGATATATTACATGTACTTTAAAATCCAATATGAACATAACTTTATACAAGATTCTATTGTTAAAACTTAGTAAGTCATCTGGGGAGTGTTAAAACAGCAATAAATAAAACTAACAGTTGATCACGCCACACTCTGTCTAGTTACTTCTTAGTTAATACATTCAAACGCTTAGAAAAGCTTTTGCTGCGTCACTTATTGTCATCATTTGGTAAATGTTATTTGACAGATTCTTTCAAGAGTTAACAGGATGGAGTTTAGATAGCTAATTACAGTAGGTTTTAAGCACATAATAAGAGTCCAAGATTGCTGTTATCAGTGACAAATATTTTGTGACATGTATATGGTGCATTGGATTAAGTTGGAGCTTGAACCTTGGCACTATGTCACATCCCTACAAGCTGGTAACTATTATTTTCTCTCTTAAATGCATTTAAATAGCAAAGGAACATGTTCAAAATCAGAGGTTGTGCATTAGCATGTGTGCCACAGGTTTCATTAGACACAAACGGACATAAGTGTTAATAGCTTATTCCTGAAACCTTCACTGTTTTATTTATATTTTATATAATTTTGACAATGAAGACTGAACTCGAGGCTGCTCAGATTGTGACTTGTTTTTGTACTCTAAAGTCATATTTACCAGAATTTCCAGTCAGATATACAACAACACCCAGGAAAAATTCTGGAGGTAAAATTCTGACTGGGTAAGTTGTAATTCTCCAAACATCCCAGAGTCTAGTATCTTACTGAAAGAGAGAGAAGGAGACAGAGAGAGTATCCAACATGGCGGTCATGTGTATTAAACGCAGTGAAAGTTGCATGCATCTTGGTCAACTGATAGCACACATTATGCTGTACAACCTCTAATTGTGACTATATGTACCTTTAGAGTTTGTAGGCATAAAATAAAAAATAAAAAACATTTTTACTGCCTTTAAGTTGTGATAACGGTTAGAACTAAAACAGTTAGCAAACCTCACAAATTTTCTGATTTGCTAATATATTGTGTTCAGCTTGTCTTGGAGATCTGAATATTAATTTGAGAGAGTTGCAGCCTTAAGTCAGAAAACTGGTGTAACTGGCTATTTGTCTTTGGAGTTAACTACTACTGATATGTTTTTGGTTTTCATGTTTTCCATTAAAACGCTATGCTTACATATCCTCCAACAGTTTCACAGTTAGAATTTTGACATTCTTGTTGCATTTCAACTGGGAATTCGGAAAATCCAACTTCTTATTGATAAGAGAACACACCAATGGAATGTATAAGACTCAAGCGTAGTGCCATTTTTTGATCAGTTTCAACGGGAGAGAAAAACTAACAGGAGACCTCTGACCTTCTTAGACATAATTTTAACTTTAGGGGACATTCTTGTTTACCCGACTCGTGTGCGATGTTGTTCTCAGATCAGCGCTTTGACTTCCAAAAAAACACACCAAGAGACCACTCACTTTACTGACAGGAGATGTGACTTCAGGGGACATTTATGTTGTATTTCCAACTGGGAACTCATTAAATCCAAGTTTTAGCACAAAGACAATGCATCATTAGCGGCCGTCAAGTCTTGAATGATTGAAAGTTAGCTTTACTACCTATAGAAACAGGCATAAAGCAGAACTACTCACATTGAGTAAATGTTTAGTATTTATAGAGCCAAGTGTGTTGATTTACATTTTACTCAAGTTTTTTCTTAGCTTTTATTGCCTGAGTACCAAAGCTGCACAACTGCTGTTTTTAAACTGGAGGTTTGTCTTGAAGCCATTTGAGGGCTAAAAAGACAAGCTGCTAATGTAGAATGGAGAACATCCCTCATTTGCGGTATATTTTGTAGCGTGACTATTTTTATAGTTATCTTGTGCTAACCCTGGAACTGAAATTAGGAGTTGGGAGTCTGTGATGGGGAAGTCCTATGCTCTGAAAGCCGGGGCACCTTTCCTTTAATGCTTGCTGTTTTGCTCTCCTCCATCCAGCCTTCATCTTTTCCTTTCTTCACTTGAACTTTCTCTTTATTCTGCCGGACCAGCTTCAGAGCTCGGGATATGAACACATCAAAGTCAAACAAGCGCTCTTTTTGCTTGACTGGTAGAGACTCTGTGGAGTCTGCATTAGGGGACTGAGATACAGAGGAGGTAGAGGACAGCGGTTGAGATTCTGGGAGCTGCACAAGTGGAGTAGGTGGTGGCGATGCTGTTTGAGGTGAAAATATAGCTGTGGGCGAAGATGGGAAGAGAAAGGGGAGGGTATTAGAGGAAGATGTGCTGGAAGGAAGGGGGCTCAATCTGTCCTCGTCATAGTCAACTGATGGAGGGCGGATGTGTTCGGTGTAGTGGAAGACAGGAGTTGGGAGGTCCGTGGGAGACAGAGGAAGAGGGGGGGAGGAGGTGTAGCAGGAAGGTGAGCAGTGGTCCATTAATGGACTGGTACTGGGCGAGTGCAGACGAGAATGAGCACTCTCCACCCAGCGAGTGATTTCCTGGAACAAATCCCCAGTTTCCTCCTCTTCTTCCTCTGCTTCCTCCACCCTCACCTCTCCCAGGTCCTCCATGCTGCCACCAATGGGCTCGGCAGGCACAGGGAGTCTGCCAGTGTTACGCTTCCAGTGAGACAGATCCAGAATCAGCTTAGGCTCCGAGTAGTGCTGGGGCTTTCCCTCTCGCCATGCAATCTTATCCAGATATGAAGGAGAGCCCACTTTGTAATCGCAGGAGCGACCGCAGTCAAGCTCCCCGTATCCTAAAGCACAGACCCGCTCCAGAGACGAGTGAGAGCTCTCCAGGAAACGCTCAGCTGAACTGCTATGGGAATATTTGCGGGGGTCAACCTGTGATAAGGTGGGTGAAGAGAAGAGAGACAAAAATCAGGTCACTCCTTTAGAAAAATATCTTTCAGCCTTCCCTAAATAATCATACGCTTTGTCATTTTAAGACCACAAACGTTATAGCATTTTACTGATTTTATATGTGACAGACCAACACAAGGTAGATGACAGTTGCATAGTAGAGTGAAAATGATACATGGGTTATAAAATTTCTTTTTATGAATAAAAATCTTTTTTTTTTTTAAGAGAAACCTATAAACAGTTATCTGTTTCCTTCCACTACACACTTACACACAACCATGTGTTGGTCTACCCTATAAAATCTACCTAGAATGCATTTCATTTGCAATTCCAATGTAACGAGGTTCAAAAAATGTGCGACAACATTTCGAGGTTATTGCACTGGCATCATCACTTGTTTAAAAGAGTTTATCCTCAAGCCTCCACCGCGAACAAATACATGAGCCCAAAAAACCATTACAAGCAAATTCATTGCTGATTAAGTGAGGAGAGTATTAATAAGAAGTTGGCGAATAGAACATCCTACCTGCGCCTCTTCTGTCAGAGAGCTGGAACTGGCCCTGGGGTCCCGCTGCACCTCTTCATTATCTGTGGCGTCTCCCAGGTCAGCTGAAATAGGACCAGAGGGCAAGCACCGACACCTCTCGCCTGAGTATGGTGCCCATATGTTGGTTGATAAATTGTTATCGTACCTGCAGGCAAGGGATATTGTTTTTTAATTCAATCTAATGATAATTGACACTTGCATAGAAATATTCTCATCGGTTGTTTTAGTACATGGTTTAGTGTTTTATCTGTTATGGCAGTACCCAATAACACTTACAAGCTCAGACCAAAGGCATGCCAGTTGCACACACATTCATTATGTCACTTGTAAATCTGAATTAATTACAGTCATATTTTTTTTCTGTGTATTGTAAAAAAACAAAAACAAAAGAAACATAGAGTGTTCAGCTGAAGATTATCAGGAACAGTTCACACCCACTGTTGAATACACCTACAAACCAAATAAGACTTTCTTTTTTCTTCCATTCAGATTTATAGAATGTGCATCATAGAAGGCTCTTATCTGAGGCAATTATACTGACTCTCAATGTCAGGACAAGACGTTACACTAATTTATAATGCATACGCTTTTTCCTCTTGCTCCTCTTAAGCAAAACATAAAAAATTAAATGTGTTTCCACATTTCCATGAGTTTGTTTTTAAAAATTAAATAAAAATTCAATAGACTTAATCAAATTCATTAGTCTCTTCATTGACAATAGCATGAATGTCCTGAATGCCGTGAAATTAAAATCTTTACCTTTCCCAGTGAAAGCTGGAGGCCTGACTGTCGCTGCTGCTCACGCTCTGCTCGGTGATGAGGCTGTCCAGCTCGTCCTCAATGTGGAAAGGGTGTGAGGAGACAGGCTCATCCTCAGGACAGGAGTACTGCTGAAGGAAAGGGTGGGACAGAGCTTCTTCTGCTGTCAAACGGTCCATGGGGTTAAATGTCAAGATGCGCTCAAGAAAATCCACCGCTGAGAGGAAAAACAGGGAGAAACTGGTGAAGGAGAAACAACAGGTAATGCGAATACTGCATTCCTCTGTCTGTCTCAAGATGAATTTAAAGACCGTTTATATTCATTTGAGTAAAAAACATTTAAATTAAACCTTCAATCTAAGTCTATTTATTCCAAGGGGAGAAATTCTATGTAGTGTTTTTTTATTTTTTAAGCAAAAGTAATAAAAGCCATTTTGTAAATATTTCAAGCATATCAAGAAATTAAAATAATGCTACATATTTTACTGCTTCTCTGCCTCTTTGTACTCAGTTCTCAATTAACTAAACTCTCACCCCAAGGATCCACTTCAGGCAGCAACTCAGAGAAGGGTTTCTTGATTCTCCATCCATGACTGACATATGAAGGCATCACCTAAGAAAAGCAACATGAAAATACAGAAATGTTTTTTAAAACTAATGTGTTTTTCACTGGTTGTTTCCATCAAGTCAGCAACCATCAGTGATCTATGAAGAGACTGTGGAGCCGCAGTTCTGTTTGCAATGTTTTATATTGGCTTCATTAAATTGTGTACATCCGGTAAAATAATAATTAACCCATTTGTTATTCTGTCTTTTCTTTGTTTTGTTTTAATATGGAATCAGTTTAAATCAGTCAAAATATACAAAAAAGCCCATTAAATCAGTTTAAATAAGCAACGTGCTTTCCAAATTGAGGGTTATTAAACAATAATTAAAGCAATATATATACACAATATAATACCACCAAAATATATAGCAAAAGTAAAATGTGGTGCATTTTAAACTGGGTGTTGAAACCGAGGGGCAGCCAAGAAAACAGAAAGAGGTGTTATATTCTCTAACTTATTTGTTAGATTTATGTTTATTTTGGTTTAATCCAGTCCAATGGACATATGTTTTTATCCATTTTGAAAAACATAAATTGATCTGTTTTATCTGAATTGTTATTACCATGATGGCATGCTAATTCATTTTTATACCATTCTCAATAGTCAACCTAAAATCTTTATTGACATTATAGCACAAAATCCTTCTTCTAACTGCTAACCTGCTTTTTGCATGTTTCCATTTGTCATCTTTGGTGATTAGCTCCAAGTCTTAGAAGACCGCATAATTCTTTTTCAAATTTAAGTTGAGGCTCTGGTTGTATCGTTCTAAAACTTTAGTATCAATTTCACTCAGATAAAACATGTTAGTAAAATTAAGACTACTTTAAGCATGAACCTTCCAGGAGTGTAAATAATTTGGGGCTAAGATGTATACAAAAATTGCAGTAATCTAAATGTGATTACTGCAATTTTTCAGTTACTTTGTATCTGAAAAAATATGTATCAAAATGTATCAAAAGGTTAGTTTGGCTTTTGCTTTAGAGTTAGTCTCTAGTTCTTCTCAGTCTAGAATTAAACCATTTCTTTTCTACTTCTTGAATATTCAGCAGACGAAACAACATCAGCGCAAAACTACTAAAAAATGCATGGGCAGATTTTTAAAAAATCTCTCTGTGGGACTTGATTAACTTTGATATTACTCCAGATATGGATATAGGAAGCTCTCAAAGTTCAGCTGTGACATACAAGTTTAAACTGCTTTTAATCTTTGCTTCTTTAGAAAGGACTATAAATTGGTCCAAAATGCCCTCAGAGATGCTGTTTTTGCAGACATTCACAAATGTCAGATTGCAGTTTTGTGGTTCGCATCGCCCTGTGAGGTGTCACCTGTAGGAGATCCTGCCTGTCCTCCTCTCTCAGTACTGGCACTGTGTCGAGAATCAGCTGCATCTGTTCCAGCTCGTGAGCTCCTGGGAGGGAGTGAGAGCCAATCAGGGAAAGGCAGAGAGGAGAAAAAGGTTTGGTTACATAAGCATAAAAAAAAAAAACATAGAGTCAAACGAGGATAACCCAGAGGTGTGAGGAGACAGGAGACAGAAGACGATGCAATCTAATTGAAGCAGACAGGCTGCAGCACTTTGCAGCAAGCTGCTCGGAGATGTTACTACTCCAACTCAAGATTTTATAGATTTTTAATGTTCCGAGCTTGTTTGTAGATTCACAAGGTCTTGTCACTGAATCGGAGACAGAGCCAATGTTTTGTGTAGCAACAAAAATGTCTGAACTTGAAATATAAATACTTCAAGGACAACAGCAGGTGGTGCTACACAAACACTGTTGGATGTAAGTAATCAGTATATTTGGATGTGGGTGTATCATTTCCCCCCCATAAACAAAAACCTAGCGAGTCCACTGCTCTTCTGCTTCTTAGGAGAAAGTTGCAGCAAACGGCTCCAGCACCTGATGTGTGAAAGTCTCACATAACACGAACAGCGGGGGAAGGAGGATGACCTTTCTGAGTTTCTGTGGTCGGCCCTGTGGCGCAGAGGAGCCAGTGGAGGTCAGAATCAGTTGGTCAGCTGGAACTACCTCTGCTTCAGACAGACAGCATTTCTCCATTATCATTGTTATTCTGCTCAGGCAAAGAAGCAGCCCACAAGGAGGGAGAGAAGCGTCTTTGGTGGAGGACAGAAAATAAAAAAATAGCTCCTATCTGTGGAAGCCACCAAAACTATGATAAAATCTAGAAGAATTTTGAAAGGAAGCTACAGACTGGTTGTAAAGGAATCCAAATTCATTCATGAATATGATTCTGTTAAATTATTAGTGGAATAGTGAATCCAACAACTTTGACTGTCTTACTGTTTTATTGAAGTCACAACAGTCCTTTGATAAAGATTTCATCACAGTACCTGCAAACAGCATGCGTCCAGTGAGCATCTCAGCCAGTATGCAGCCAGCAGCCCACATGTCTATGGCCTTGGTGTAATTGTTGGGGGATAGGAGCAGACGAGGGGAACGATACCACTTAGTCACCAAACCCTCAGACAGATAGCCCTGAGGGGAGGAGTTGGACCAAATTGGAACAGAGAGAGACATAAAGAAGTTTGAGTTATACAACAGTAGAATATAAATGCACTGAATTTAAACTTTTGCACATTTTCTAACATTGCAACAACAAACTTCATCATAACTGATTAGAATTTATGTGACAACACAGGGCAAAATTATGAATACGATGCAAAAGGAAAGCTTTCAAAATCTGAAAAACTGAACAGTGTGGAGTGATTTTGTAGCCAGACCCTTTTACCCTGATGCCCTAGATAAAAACCACTGGACATCAAATGCCCCCTATTATTTATTAGTAAATAGAGTCCATCTGTGTGTGATTTACACTCAGTATAAATCCAGCTGTTCTCTCAAAGTCTCAGAGGTTTGTTAGATGACCTTACAGAAAACAACAGCATCATGAAGGAACACGGTCATGTCAGGGAAGAATTCGTTGTGGAAAAATTTAAAGCAGCAATAGAGAGACAATTTTCAAAACACTTTTTGATATGTATATTTACTGATCAACATCATCAACTCTGACAACAATGAATGGACCATTTTATAATGGATCAATTTTCATTATGAAAGCAAAGTATTTAATCATTTTTAATAAGAATAAAGCATTTCTTTTTTGTATTCGTAGGGTTTATTTGGAGCATGGAGGTCAGTTAACTACCTGCACATCAGTTTTCGTGAAAAACACATCTAGGAGGCCCTTTTTAATTTCAGAATCTAAACATGTTTCTAAACGTTTCTACACACTTTTCGTGGATATGTTGGGTTTTTCGAGTTGTGAATAAAAAAGAAATTGTTTTTCAAAATGTATTTGTCAAATGAGCAGTTAATTCTAAGCCATTCATTGCAGGTCACTCACACGGTTCCCTAACCTTTACTCGTATCTCTGTCCCAGCGGAGAACCTCTACAGAACTCAGCCTGACTCAAAGTTGTTGTGCAAGGTTTTCCAGACCAGCTTCTCTCTGTATGAAAATAAATCTTACAGAGACATTGGTGTTAAATCTTCCTTTCCCAGTCGTGCAGCACAACTTAACAGCTGTAAATAAGTAACTACAGGTATTTTTGACAGGACTTTTATTTGCCTATCACATCTTACTGCTCTCTTTTAGCACCATTTTCTCTTGTGCCACCTTTGATCCTTCATTTTTCCCCTCTGGAACACAAGTCCATTTATTCCTGTTATTATTCTGTCTCTACTTCACATCTCTTTTCTCCTGTCTTTCCCCTCCCTCCTGTCTGTTCTTGTCTTTGCTGTAGCAGATAACCAAACTGAGCACTCTTTGACCTTGTCTCTCTCAACCCCCTGTGTTGATCTCTGTCTTTATCTGAGCGCTCACTGCTGCTTCCTTTCAGGCATATACTACATGTTGTAAATTTTAAGGATATACTAAAATGAATAAAGGTGATCACATAGCAAAGACCAAAATAAAAAAAACTTTTTTTTTTTTTTTTAAATATTCATAGTTTTTACTTTATTTCAGAATACAGATAATTTGGTGTATATTTCAAGAATAAATATTTGAAAACTGTCATGTGCACATTTACTTAGCTCTTAAAACTCTACAAAACAAACTTTCAATGTAGTTGCAGCAAATTTAGAGACTGAAATCTATTATTTACACAGTAGCATAAGCTGAGCCAGAGAGATATTGCTACATATTTCCAACTAGATTTAGAGCCAGACTTTAATGTGGACATTCTAACAGATGAATACCATTCCACTGTAGCATTGTCAGTATGAGTATGGTCATGTCCTGCTGGAAGATGAAACAGAGTCTCAGGTTTTTTCCATCCTCTAAAAATATTTCTCACAAGATTTTCCTGAACTCTGTCAATTTTCACACCAACCTTGACTAGACACCTGTCCCTGCCCAAAGCATGATGCTATGAGAAAGTTTTAGTTTTCAAGTATTTGCAGTTCGACCTGAAGTTTCATATTGGTCCCATCTGACCAGAGCATCTACTTCTATATGTGTGCTGTGTCCCCTGTGCAATTTTTTGTGCGTGACTTCATGCACAATATTTTCATCTATTAAAAATTACATTTATCTGTTTCTTTCTGCCACACACCTTTATAATATTTTGTTTTGATATGTCACATAAAAGTTTGTGTAAAAACGTTTTAATGCTTTTGTAAAATCACTGTTTCCTGTGTACAAAGTGGAATCATCTTTTATCCTCAGGCTGTTTAAAACGCTGGTCAAACAGTGCCTCACAGCTACTCAGTAACAAACCTTTTTTCATATTCTCTCCTTCACCTCCTACTTTCCTCTCATTTGATTTGCTGCGACTGCTTTCTCAGTTCTTCCTCTTTGTCTTCACATTCAACAGGATCTCACTGTTGTTTTTAACAGCTTTGCTTCCTTCCTCACCTGTGTCTTCTTTGATTGTTGTCTTGCACCCAACATGTGAAAAACTGGTTTTTATTTTTTTAGACCTTTTTCTGACTTCCTTCTTTCTGTCTTTCATTCTAGTTATGAACAATTTCGGGCATCTTCAACACACACTCAGCGTGTGACATTAACACACCCACATTCACAGAAGCACCAAGTTCTTTACAGTGTAGGATGTAAACAGGATCCCAGTTCATCTGCTTCTTATATCTGTCCACCATGTTAGCTGCCTAAACAGACTGTTTTCTAACAAAACATGCAGTAGAACAGAGGGAACCTTGTTTCTACTCCCTTGCATAACCAAATAAATAGAATTTCAATCGATTTTTCTCTCTGAGTGTTTTTGAGCCTTTTTCATTTTCCTGTTTGTTCATTTTGAAGGATTTGTTCCCCTTCTGCCTCTGCACTTTTCACCTCCCTTTTTCCCAACCCTCTTTGGTTTAAAATTTCCCATCCTTGCTTCTCATGTACTCAGCATACCTTCCTCCTCTGCTGCCCCCTCCATCCTCTCCCTCCTCGCTCTCCCAATGCACCCCTGTGTCTGCACCCAACTGATCCCGAAGTCCCGAGCCCTCAGTTGACAAAGATTTCCTTTCAGGAGAGCACCTCTTCACACGCACAGGCCCGAATCAAACCTCGCAGAGACACAAACGAACACACATGCAGACTTGCTAGTGTTACAGTACTGCTGTGGGACCTTTGAACGTAACAAAGCTGGATAATGGAGTTGTGAATTGTCCCATTAATCTTTCAGGTATTTTTATGTACAGCTGACAGCCTAATTACAGAGCTTGATTAGTGCAAAACTTGACACCATCTCTGGAGTAGGAGTGGGGTTTGGGCATAAGAGGAAGCTTCATTCGAAGGACTTAGAGATAAGTAATCTGAGAGAGCAGAAATAATGGTGCCAGTAAATAATACAGCTTTGCCTGCACATCATTTGATACGAAAGTATTCTGGAAATGATGACTGAAATCAAAGTCTTTGTCCTTCTAAAAGGCAGAATCAATCCAGTGACATCTTGATACCACTGGACTAAAGAGAACAATGAGTTACATTCAGTACTTTGCAGAAATATTAAGTTGCTCTATGTGGCCCTCTGGTCATGTGTATACTTACCTTTTTTGTTCGTAGCGTAAGCGCAACCCATTCTCACTCCCGACTCGTCATATATTGACGCTTTAGCAGGTTCCCTCAGCGTCACATGTTGACGCATCAGGTACACCCTTCGCTCGAGAACCCTTCTCGTCAATTATTGACGCGAAGGGGGTTCCCTCAGTGTCAACATGTGACGCTGAGGGAACCTGCTAAAGCGTCAATATATGACGAGTCGGGAGTGAGAATGGGTTGAACTGACACGTGAATATACTTTGATCTAAACTTTTCCATCCTTGCTCTGACTTAAGGGTCATGTTCCCGGAAGATAAGCCTCCTCCTCATTTTCAATTCTTTTTTAGCTAAATTGTTTTTCAGGATCGGATCCATGCATTTCCACATAAATTATGACCACTGTCCCTGCTAAAGAGAACATTTCCCAAAGATGGTGCTACCACCCTGTTTCACCATGGGGACAGTGTATTCAGGTTTGTGCGCAGTTTCCATTCATTCATTCTGTTGAAAAGCATCCATCCATCATTTTCTAAGTGGATAAATGGTAAAGCAGAACTTCCTCGGCAACAGCCGAAAGTCCTTCTTCAGACACTCTCATGCATGTGGCTGTGAAGTGTTTTTAACTCCACAGCCACAGAAAATCACAGAATTTAAAAAGTCCTCCCGGCCTTCCAGTAAATGTATTCTGGTTCAGGATAACAATAGATCCCTCATCTAATGGTTTTCTATGAACAACTTTATTTTTGTCACTGTTTGCAATGTACTGAAGAGTTTATGTTATCAGAGAGTTATGAGGGTACAATGTTTGTGCAACCATGAAAGCAGTACAGTTTATGCACTGCTACATAGAGATCCTGTCTAAAAATTGCACAATCAGTTTCTTGATAGCAACCCACTCTAAATGAAGTGGAGAAGAGATAACATACACAAGTATTACAATTATCTCTTTTAATTTATTCAACAGCTGCAAAGAGCATAAAAGCAATGAGAATACAAAACAACCCTTAAATCTACTGACTTGAATATTTATGTAATAAACTATTTTGCAACAGGAATGATATAAATATAACACTTCAAAACATTACACATTCAAAGGAGAAAGTCGAAAGATCCAATGTTTTGATGTTCTCGTTTCATCCATGTAGAGATGGTTGATTTACATAATTATTCCACAAGATTCAAAAACAGTTAAAAGCAAGATGATTACAAGCATGTTCTCGCATCCAAACTTATCACTTTCTATCTGACCTACACTTGCATTCCTTTTAAAGTAAGTATGTGATATTTTGACATGAACAAACCAACATCCATCAAATGCTACCCAACTATAGGTAAAATGAAATGGTAAAAGGGCTACATTTAGTTGTGATTACCCTTCAGCCACACACAAGAAACACAATCATATGCAAATCTGGGACACCGAAAGAGATAAGTGTCTTATCAGAGGGCAGTTCAATATGTGGAGGCAAAGATGGAGTTATGCTAACAACCTCTAAACTGGTAAATGTCTGATTTTCCTCCAGAGCAACAGCTGCCCCGTTTTAGAGATACAATTATAAATTTCCATCTTATAGTGAAGCATGGAAATATGAAGAGCTACTGCAAGGTATTTGGAAACATCTCAGAGGCAGAAGCCCCAGCTACAAGTAAACCCTCATCGGAATGGATGGAAGTGGGACTCTTTGCTTGTTTAACACTCACCTTATGAGAATAATGGGGGTCCACTATTCTGGCAAGTCCAAAGTCTCCAATCTTGAGCAGCATTTGGTCTGTGTTGACGAAGATGTTGGCAGGCTTCAGGTCTCGGTGGAGGACGTTGGCTGAGTGGATGAACTTTAGGCCCCTCAGCAGCTGATAAAACAGCAGGGTGGCATGACCTGTTTAACAATAAAAGTTAGATAATTTAACAACACAGCATCTAAAACTAAGGTAGATAATTTCCACTTTTTAAATTAGATTGATTTCTTTACATATCACCTTTTGTGGATGAATTTATCTGAACATGATCCATATAACCCCTACAAAGCTAAATTATGGAATTATATATATATATATATATATATATATATATATATATATATATACATGTGCTTTTTGCATCAATGTAAATCCTATTGAATAAATGTGTCATGGTGTGTAGATTAAAGAGGACACAAACACAGAGAGGCTAAAACGGAGAGTAGTTTTGAAGTTTTAATTAAAAAAAGATTAACGAAACTTTAAAAATATCACAGGGAGCCAAAGCAAACAAAAAACAGGGACCAAGGGGGAAAAAAAGGTAGCAAGGAGCTGACAGGGAGGAACCAATGAATGATGAGAGGAGAAGAGGTGTTTAAATACTGGGAGTGTGAATACTGGAACAATTGACCTGGCTGACTGACTAACAGGCTGCAGGTGTGAGGGGAGGGAGCAGAAGACAGGCTGATAAGAGAGAGTGAGAGAAAATGGCACAGAGGGCGAGGAAGAGTGCACAGCAGGGGAAATGAATCTAACATTAAAAAATATATAAACTTAAGACTAATAAAGAATAACTAGACACAAGAAATAAACATAAAAAAACTAGAATCACTAAGGAAGGACTGAACTAAAGAAAAACAGAAACAAGGCTGATCTAATCAAATAAAGAAACTAAGGAGTAAATAATAACAATGAAGCTAGAATCAATAAATCAAACCCCCAAAACATCTAAAAACAACCCAGGTATGGATGAAGAAATTTCTATAGTTCTAAAGTTGTCACTGAAGAAAACACCTGCAGGCTAAACAACTTATTTGAAGATCAGTTCCACATCTTTTTATCATGTCGGTACAATCTGAGAATTTATCCAACGCATTATTAATCTATAACTTCTGTATTTTGTCACTTAGGTTTTACATAGCTTGTACTGAGTATCATGAGTTCTTGTTGACCAAAGGTTAAAATCCACATTAAATTTGTCACTTAAATTAACACAGAAGCTCCTACACCACTGAACCCAGGTGGACTACCCATATGGGCTTTAGAAGGTCTGTTAATGGGAACGGCATGAATGAACACACAAAGGGAAACAGGAGATGAGACCATTTGACTTTCACAAATCAAAGAGCAAGCACATGTGGGAGCCTCATCCCAACTTGTTTAATATGTACGGGATGCACAACTACCATGTTGACAGATTTAGCAGAGCCTTTATTTTATTCTACCAGCATGGACAAAACATACAAATTTTATTGTTTTAATTTGTACAAACAACAAACTTAATAAACAAGTATTGTGTTACTAGACCTCTACTTTATTATTAAAGTATTTCATCAATCGGAGTTGTCATCTCTGCTGGCCATTGAAATGTAACCAACGGTTTAACAAAGGTTTCAAAATCAAAATAGCATATTTTATAAAACTGATCTAGTTGTAATAGTCAGCAGCAGCAGAATTAACTGTTGCAATTCTTTTTGATTTTAAACAAAAAATGTTTTTACGTCATAGTATTGCTTCAATCCATGCTTTTTTTTTAATGGTTATTAGGCAAAGTCATTCACCAGCCTATGACTTGTCTCAGATTACTTATTTTGATTAAACTTGATCATTCTCTCTTACTTGTAGGTAGTGGTCCCTGGTCCAGCAACCGGGCCAGATCGGTCTCCATGCACTCCTGGATGATGTACAGGGCACTAAGCTGGGATGGGTCCTGGGGCAGCGGCCATCCATATGGCGCTAAGACCTCGTGGACACTTACTACATTCTCGTGGTGCAGTCGTTGGGTGATTTTAACCTCCCGCAGGGCATGCTTCACTGTGATTGCATCTCGCATTGACAGCTTTTTAATAGCTACTCGCTGTCCAGTACGCTGGTCGACAGCAGACAGTACCAGCCCGGTGACACCGGTGCCAAGAGGTCGAGGGTCAACAAAGTGACCGCTGAGTTCGAAGCCGTGGAGAAACAAAGGGGTGGCCTGGCTGGCCATTGCAGCTCAGTTTGAGGGGATAGGATTGTTCTTGTTTTATACAGAAGATATTACATTTTGCTGGTGAATCGTCATCTGCACTTTCTTTAGGAACCTACGGCGTGCAAATGTATTTCTTGTTGATAAGGCCTCATATACTCCAAAATATATTGGAAAAGTCACATCTGGTTTACATCCTCATGAAAAGAGATGTGCTGCAGCAAAAATAAGACATATCTTTATCTCCTTCCGGCAATTCTCACATCGGCTCTGTTACTCATCTTAGCATGAACAACAAAGCAATAGGAATATATCTTTGTTGTTGTCGATGTGATCCAAAACAAGAAGAGCTTGAGCTAAAAACAGAACTTCTGAACGTAAAGGAATCAAAGGTGTGGTTTTGTCAGTCATCCTTCAGTCTCATGTGTAAGCCTGTGGTGGTAAGGCATCCACAGCAAAGGTTTAAAAATATCACTTTCTCTTCAGCATCTTCCTCTTGACACTTGATTTTTTTTTTCTGCTATGGCTGCAGGATAAAAAAAAAAAGAAGCTTTCTCTGTATCTCTCAGATGTGAATGTCAACTAGTCTTTTTTAAAAATAAATCAGGGCAGGGGTAGGCAGATATATGCAAGCAATAGGTGAGGCTAATTCTACTGCTAAGCGTCAACACATTGTGGGAGAGTCAGCTTTGCAATTTAAAGCTTTCCAAGCCTTCGATGGTGAGACAGGTGGAAAGAAGGTGGGGTCAGCGGCAGTACATTCAGGGAGCCTCTGTTGGCTCCTCCTCTTCTTCCATGATGCCTTTAGAGTCTCTCAGTCAGTCAGGGAAGTTCATTCAGATCAGTTGGATGGAAGTTAAATCCCAGAACCGTAGTACCCCCCCTGCGCTTGCATGTGCACACGTGTGCATGTGTTTAATCCCCCAGTAATCTTCTTTCTGTTGCCTTCTCATGAATGTAGGGCTTTCAGCAGCAGGCCGTGGTCAAACAGAGAACATCCTGCACAACACATCTGCTACTTCTTCGTCTTCTGCTGGTGGGTAGAAAGAGGAGAAACGGGGTGAATGGGAAGCCGAGACTCACAGACGATAGATGAAAGTTAAACAGCGAGTGGGTCTGTTAAAGAGTAACTGTTACATAATATCGAACAGCACCGTAAGCTAATGCACGCAAGTAACTTGGTGTTCTCAGTCAGGAGGTACAGTCATGTCAGCTGCAAGCTGAAGATGCATCAATCAGACTTTTGCAGCCAATTTCTGATCTCTGTTTTTTTTGTAAAACTGTGGCGAGATGCAGATGTTTTTTAAATGTAACAAAGAGCATTCCCATTTTTCAATAATTCATTGAAAAATGTCTTCTTGCAATGAAAGTCATTAAATTATTTACATTAAAAATAGGGCTGATGCAATAAAAGATCAAGAACCTGGATAAAACAGAGCAACTTTGCCCTAAAACATTGTGTTTTTCTGTTATCTGGGAACATCCCTACATAGTTTCTAGACGCTCCGTACACTTTTTTCTTCCTCTTACTTCATTGCATCTAATTGGTCCTAAAAATACCATCTTTATAAAACATTTCTACTCAGTTTAGACATATACGCCAAACAGCTTTGGTCGTGTATATCATTTAGTTGGAGTGTATTCACTGACTGGGAAATGATTTGATTTTTCTGATTCCTGCTTACCAATCAGAAGTCAGGGCCAGACAATCTGAAAATCAGCTGATTTTGGTCAAGAGAGGTTTTTTCCTACTGTTTACACTTAAAAGCAACACTTCAGTTTGACAAGATGGAACAGACCACATAGCTTGTTTATTTAGCTTCAACTTGGCTTCATTTTAAATCTATCTGCTTCCAGAATCTGTGTTGTTTCCCCCCCTCCCCCATCTTCTAATTCCTTTGCTATAACATATCTAACTAATTTCTTTAGCTTGAGTGCAACTCCCTCTGCCTTACCCCCTGTTTGGAAGATGAGGGTCAGGTCATATCAGTCTTTTTATTTTCTAACAACAGTTTCTCTCAGATCATGCTCACTCAGGCAGACTGCAAGAGGCTGCAAAATTGTAAGGTGAGAACAGAGAGTAGAGATGGAGGCAGTGGAGCTGGGTGGGAAGTGCAGCACTGGGGTAACTTTATAAATAATGCATAATCACTTGCAACAGCGGTTCCTGCTCTCTTTAAGCTCTTCATGCTCTCCATGATTTGTCATGTTGCTCAGCAGCTAAATCCATTTTAATTTTGCAGAATCTGAAAGCAGATCAAAAATGCTCCATGCTAGTCCAGAAACAACAACAGGGGAACAAATAAACTGGCTTTAAATGACATTTACAGTCTGCTTAAAAGCAGGAAATGAAACCCCACTTGCCAATATCCTTAATACATTTGATAGCTGGATGAGCAAAACAATGCTTCATGTGTTGCTCTCTCAGCTGCATTTTCTTTTCTTTCTTTCTCTCCCCCTCCCCTCCACACTCTGTTTACTTTCCATGCTGCGCTAATGCAGATTTACTTCAGTTGATAAAAACGCAGCATCTCCTCTGAACACTGGCTCTGTGCAGCTGCCTTTGTGTCCACATAGTAACGCCCCTCTGACGAAACAAAAAAACACTGAAAGTGCATAATAAAACAAAGAGCCTCATTTCCCAGAAAGAGCAGGAACAGCCCATGTGCGTCGTTTCACTATTTAAAGCGTCTAGAAATCTTACCCAAGTGAGTGTTTTGGTGGCTGTTTATTTTATTTTATTTTTGTTCTTTTAAAAGAATGGGGGGGGGGGGAATAGAACCGAAAGATAAATCAACAGCAACCATCTGTACTCACAGAGGCTTTACGCAGCCGCAGCCTCCCGTCCAGAAACAAAGATCCGGAGGAAAAGATGTGATAGAGACGGATCCCTGTGAGCGAAGAAAGTGAAACACTTGTCCATCTCTCTCTCTTTTTGTCGCTCGAGTGAAAAGTGAGATATGGACGACGTATGAGAGGAACAGTCAGCTGGACTGGCGCCGGAGGAAGCGATCCGATCCTCCGAGATGAGATAAGCCAGTGGCTGCTTACAGAGCCGGTTACTGTGGGCGAGTGTCCGCTCTCTGTCAGCGCTTCAGAGGGATGATCTGAGAGGGGAGGGGGCTGAGTGAGAGAGGGATCCCCCAACCAGAGTCAGGCAGCAGCCTTAAGATGCTTCAAACTGACACACACTGCAGTATAAAGCGCTTCCTTCATATTAACAGCAATTATTACAATATAATAATGACTCCCGCCCGCCCCTTTCATTGCAACTAACCATCATTAAGTCTGATTTTGAAACCACCCAAGAACTCCAGATGGCCGCCTGACCCCAGGTAAACCTGCAGGAGGCTTTGTGTGGTCCAAACTTGTTGAGGTCTACAGATTGAACCTAAATAGAAACACAACACAATAGAAATCACATAGCCAAACATATCCACTTCTTTACAATTTGTAGAACAGTTTCCTACTTCTGATCAAATAATTTGTCAAAACTAGCAAAGACTGAGAAATAGTAAGATGCTCAGTGCTGGTTTTGTAGTTTACAAAAATGTTTTAAGACTTACCCAACTAAACATTTTATTCATCTTTTTGTTTTCTCAATTTAAGGAGTTCCCAATGTAAAAGAAACCTTTAAAATATATATATTTTTTGTACCTCCATCTATAGAATAAAGGTTTCTTGAATATTCAATTTCGCTTTAAGAAAAAAGTTTTGGTTTGGCCAAAGTACTTTGGATTTAGATGATCCAATGTGGTCCTGATTTTTATTTTTTTATGTTTTTATGTGAAAAGTCAATATTTCTTACAATCTTACATGGTGCAAAAGATGAAGAAAGGGCACAGCTTCCCATGATTTGAAAATGCAAACAATAGAAATCTAGTGAATAATGAAATATAACTTTAAAAAAAAGAGTACTAATGGCACTAATGGCCCTTAGTATCGACTAAGGGGGACTGACTACATATGCACATTGCACAGTTATACATTATAATGTGTTGGTCTGTCACAAAACACAGAAGTTTGGTATCGTGACAGGACAACATTTTATTTATCTGTGATGACCACTTTTCTGGTTATAAAGTGGTGAATCCACTCAATGTGTTTTGGTGTGTGGATATGCACTTGAAATTGCATAAGTCAAAATTTTTATGACTACACCTGCTTATAAATTATCTAAATTTTTTGTTTTTAGTCATAGCAAAAGACACTTACTACACCCAGTGATCTGCAGCCTCCTAAATTTAAACATGGCCAGTTTTAAATAATTATTTCAGACTCATGACATTGTCATTTCCCATGTTGATTGTGCATTACTTTGTGTTTTCTTACTTTTGATTAAGCACTCCTGAAAACTCTTAAGACATCGCCTGGAATTCTCTGATGAGGTTGAAGGGAGAGCAACAGGCGAACAGCAGAAAGCTTTGTCAATGTTTGCTGTGTCTCACTGTCACACCGATCTGGTGTTTGGTGGGTTGGGATTTAAAGGAGCTTCATCATCGAGGAGACAAAAGAAAAAAAGGAGGTCATGCTGAATATAAAAATGATTCCCAAAGGATGTTACATCCTCAGGGATTGATGAAGAAGAGAAAGGCTGCAAAGGTAACACATTCATGATTCACCTAATATAATGAGCTGTCTGTGATATTATCATGAGAGGAGTAGAGAATGACAAGACGGGCTCTGGAGGTTTCATTCCACTCAACCTCATTATTTTTATTTAACCATACCAATTAAGAAGAAACTGAATGAGTGTCATCAGAAAGCATATTATGTGCTATTGAATGATTATACATACAGCTGTATACACTACATTACTATACAATATGGGTATATGGGTACTTAATCTCAGATTAAACTAACCTAATAAAAATGACAATCTCTGAGCAGGTGTTCAACAAGTGGAAAAGCATATATATATATATATAATTAGAGGAATATTAGAGGAAAACAGATTTTCTGCCTGCAAGGTCTCACTTTGGCTGTTTCAGTGTGTGCGTGCTGCTTTTTATTTTGAAATGACTGGCAGCAAACACATACACCAAGAAAAGATAATTATTATTTGCTGACTCTGGTCAGCAGAGCAAAATGGTTCTGTTTATGTTTGCTCACCCTTCAGCTTAATAATGTGCCACAATGATCTGATGAATGTTAAAACAATGCTAAGGAGGTATTGGTCAGTGGATTTGTTCTGATTTTGTGGTTTTGGTTTGCAAAGGAGAGGGTTGAAATTATAGATATTGTTCATAAGCAGGTATGACTGCTTCTATTTCACACAGTATCCCTACTCTTCATCAGATGTGCTTAGAGAAAATCTGGTTGGCTCATAATTCTCCCAGTGTGCAGCTTCTTTTAGATCTTTGTATCAGGAAGATATAAAACAGGTTTACAAATGTATTGCGGTTTTAAAATTATTAAATGCTTCTGTCGATATCAGTTTATTTTCATCTTCTATGACAGCAAGAGAGTCACAAAACTTCTTTCTCCCCAAAAGATAAATTCAAAATGAAAGATTGCTACATTATTTCACTTAATTTACAGTGGAGATTAAAAGTGTGCATGCCTCTATAAAAACCGTCTGTTTTCTCTGATTGTGAAACCACAATAAATCTTTTCAAAGCATTTTTTAATATCTACTCATGAATTTTTTTTTAAACTAAAATCTGCTAGGGTTAAAAAAAGAGAAAAGGTAAAAATTTCCATGTAGCATTGGTTTGTATTCATTGAAACACTTTAAACAGTCTTAAAACTTCTAAATATTCACTTGAATTTTTATTTGTTTTCACTCTGTTCAGGTGGATTTGGGGTGCTGTCAAAGTGGAGGAAATGATGAATAGTTCAAAATTTAAAGCTAAAAGTGCTTTGCATGATAAAAAAAAAAAGCACAATTAACAAAATACAAACAAAGAAAATCATGGATGCAAATCAACAAAAGAAATAGAAAAAAATCTGTAAATTAGGAACTGAAAAAGAAAATAGAGCAGAGAGAACTGAAAAGGTAATACAGTATAAAGCATAAATGAGACATGAGGTCTTATCTAAAGGTTAGAAGGTTGGTGCTGCTGGAGGGAACGTGGATGATGCTGTGACTCTGGTCTGTTTCAGTCTTTGTTGTCAGTGTCTCTGGTGTAGCTCTGTTCCTCTTTTGTGGCTGCCCTCTCTAATTAACACTGATAGCGTCTGACAAATGGAAACATCACAGTGTCAGCTGTGGGTAGCTATTTCCAGAAACAGACTCACACTGGCTCCATATAATAGGAGGGACTTGCTCCAGGTCTTGGCAGTGTGTGATTATTACTTTGGGTACATCTCCTTGAAATAACCAGAGGAAGAAAAAACTAAACACTTATCAAAAATGCCATTGCTATGCTCTTTTGAATGAAAACAAAAAACAGGCGCAATATTTTTATGCCAAATATATCAAAAACAAGATCACAAGGTGATGCTCTTCAATCTGTTTGTCCAGAGCGAGGATTTTGATGCTTGTTTGATCTAAAAGCTTGGAGATTTGCAACAAAACTAGCAGGTTTGACACAAATCCAGGAAAGGCGTTCAGTGCAGCTGTGCGTGCCACAAAGGGATTCTGAGTATGAACGTGCTCAGATGTGTGCAAAGACACACAAAACTGTGATCCTGCCCTTTTGTTTATCTCCCTTCGGCACAAAGTGTGCAGCAGCACTGCAATCGTCCCCTCCTCAGGTTACTTCTCTTCACAAGATCCCAGCATAAGTGGGAACAGAAATAAATAAATTAGAGGTCGGTGATGGCATCTGGCTCAGTCTGTGCATGTCTGTGAAGAGCATTTTTCCCTGTGAGCCACAAAGTGGGAAGGAAAAGGGGCCACATCTGTAGGTGTGCAGAACTGAATCATAAGGGAATAAACAGAGTTACAATGGCAAATTCAATACCTGAACCACGATGCAGTTAAACAAATCCTAAATCTGTTCCTTTCTAGCTGTAAGACATGTTTTGTTATAAAACATTTTCAAGATTGGAAATGCATGAAGTGATAAAATAATAATAATAATAAAAATAATAATAAAAAATAGAAACCAAAGAAGATCCAGGGGTAAGTATAGAAAAAGCAAATCAAGTATCAAATGAATTTGAAGCTTGATTAAAATCACCATCAGTATTAGCATGGTTTTACTGCTAGAGATTCCCTTTTAAATCAATAGTGGATTTACATTTAATTTGGGAAGCTAATTTGGTTTTCTGTAAGATGATTTTAAGACATATAATATATAGATTGTACACTAAGGAATAGTTTGTAAATGAAATTCTCAAATTCACAAAGATTCTCACAAAATTTTAATTTTTCTTAATACTCATTTAAAAATCTATTTTTAAAACAGAGATGTTAGTCTATGGAAAAATACATCTGTACAGTCCTGTGCAGCATCGGCAATCAATACTTGGCTGGGTTTTTTTCTGCATTAATTACTTCATCAGTGCAGCGTGACCCCAGGGCCACCAGCGTGTGGCCTTGCTGAGGTGTTCAGAAAGTCATGATAAACTTCAGCTGATCTGCATCAGTGGGCCTGTGGCGTTTCTCATGTGGTCAAGCGGTCAGTTGGGCAGGCATGAAATCTTTTGGAAGTTAGGGGACTGACTCCAAATTATTCCACGTCTTCTGAATCTCTCATGAACTCTTCTATTTACTTTATTTTATAATCCCCTCAAACTTTGAGAAATGCTAATGTTTACTCCTTTTTATGAAAGTGTTTTAATCCTATTTTATTGAGTCAGTTTTAAGCATTTTATTTTATTTGATCTTTTAAGACCCTAACCCTGAAAAATAAGCACAGACTCAATAGCTTTGTAAAGATGTGAAGTTAATTGGGATAAGTCTTGTAGTGCTTCCCCAGCTCTGCAGTACTAGATTCACAGGGAAAGTTAAGCTTATCCTAGCTTACCTAAACCAGCTTCTTAAGTGTACTGACAGGTTGCTGCCACTTGCAGATACAGAGTGATAACATGGAATAGAAAAAGGTTCAGATATTATCAATATAAGAAGCACTCTCAGTAACAACTTTCCTAATAGGCCCAAATGGAGGTTGTGGCAGACCATGCTTGTATCCTGGTTGTGTCATGCATATTGTGGTTATTTTTGTATTTCAATTTGTTGTATTTGTCATTTCTAATGGATAATAAAGTTTCTCTTGATCTCTTCATCTTGCAGTAAAAGAGGATGGGGTTGAGAGTTTCAAAACAAGAGAACATGTCTCAAGAGTCAACAATGGTATCGTGCCGAGGATAGTTTTCAGTGTAAAAGTATGACCACTCTAAACGTCAACATCGCAGTGAGGGTGTGTTCTGAATGTGATCTGCAGTTAGGAGTTCTGAGAACTAATGTTCATTTACATCACTGATTTAGCTGCACATTCAGACTGTTCCCAGCTATATGAGGAGAGATCGAGTAAAAATCAGAAGATACAAATCCATCAGTATTAAGATAAATATGTCTTAAGTATTTGCTGATAGAAGGTTTTACAGTGTCTTTAAAATCAATAATGCAAAAAAAAAAAACACTATTGTTGATGCCTTCATCTGAAAACAACTCTCCCTAAAGCTTGAAAAAAAAAATTTTAAAAAGATTTTTTCAGAATAGCAAAAGTAAGTTGTGCAATTATTATGAAGTAGTGTTGATATTTTCAGAATGACCATATTTGGCAATAACAATCAGAATTTTTTTTATTGTTGAAAATAATACATAGGGTGTATATAGATATGTATGTAAATATTGTTTCCCTTTTATTTTAATTCCCTTGAAGTTTATGCATTTATATTTGATGTCTCTGCGCTGAGTCAAATTCCTTGCCTGTGCACACAATCTTATAAAGCTGATTGTGAAGAAATCAGCAGGTAGCTGAAACATACTTTGAGTGATCATTTAATGCAAACATGTATAAGTTACTTTGCAAAACAAATATGTAAAACTGTATATCTGGAGGTTGTTTTGTTGAAGAAAAAAAGCTTGCATTTTGTGTTGTCATATTCCCACGTTTAATTGACTTCAGAGTCCATTAGGCACAGCCCTACAGGCTCTAAGTGATAGTTTTGGCTCTGCTGCGCCTCCTACTGGATTTTCTTTGTTACTGCAACTCATTTCAAAACTGGTGAGATTATAAATTTCTTTTTAAGCTTTACTATTTATGACTAGCCTAATGTTAAGTGATAGCATAGGTTAAATGCTTTCATGAAAAAGAATAAAACTCATCCTATTCAAGCTATTCTGTTTAATAGAGTCAATTTACAAAATCCTCATCAATGCACAAATTTAAAGAAGATTGGCAACAGGAAGTGAAATCAAAATCAAAGGCCAGATATGCTAATAAAGAAGAGCAAGACTAAAAGTTAGAGATCAATAATTTATGTAATGTACTGAATAGAGGGATGTTACCACATGGTCCTGTAAAAAGTGATGTGATGTCTGCACATCCAAATGAATGAATCCAAATGAATATCAGCTTAAGACCACAAAATTGAAATTTTGTTTTAGTTCTCAACTAAAGCTTGCTGAATTCTTGCATTGACAGCCCTATAATTGGCTGACTTGTGCTTCCAATGAAGTCTGACTGTGGACTGCTCAGGAAGTTTCAAGAATGCCAAGTTCTAGAATGCAACTTGTAGTTATTTTTTTTTTTTTATCTTTGTAAACAGTGACAGAGATGAATAGTCATCATCTGTCTGTTCCACCATGTGGGCCTCTTATCAGCCGAGTCAGGAGGTTACAGATAAACACAGTGGATCATGCTTACGAAACTCAGTGTGCATACTCCTTTTTTTCCCAAGCAACAAGGTTTTTTTGGGGTTTTTTTAATACACTTCATTCAACGGTAACATGTTACAATTTTTAAGGAAAATCTATACCTATTTAGTCGAGACAACAAAAAAACAAAAATCAACAACAATGTGAAATATTTACCCTTTTAATTTAGAAATATAATAAACAAGATTATCCTTACAGTTAACTGACAAGAAAAAGACAAGTTGTTTTTTTCCCCCCCATTCAGTTTGCTTTAAGATCCCTAAATAAGGCAATAAACCCTTTGGTTAACTATCGCAAACAACTTCAATGATATAATGACGTCATTTACTAAGGTACATTCACAGAATAATGTCCTTTGAAGGATTATCTACACGATGCAGAAGAGTGAGAAGGGTTCAAGATAAACAAGTAAAAGAAGAGGCCTCAATGTCAGACAGTTTTCTTTACATCACATCTAATGGGAGAGTCTGCATCAGGCAGACTTGGGAGCAAACAGTTTACTGAAAGCAAACTGTGTTCGCTTTCAGTAAATGCAGTTCAAACAAATTCAAGCATTTCAGACAGACTCCATTTCTTAATTTATTTGCAAAAAGACATATAGACAGCACAAGTAGCTCTACTTCATAGAAAGTGAACTGAAAGTAGATGCACTCAAAATGATAAACCTACATGGATGGAGCTACATATAATTTTGTTACGGTCTGAGGAGGCATGCCGTCTTATAATCCCCTTCAGAATATGGCAAGACTTGCAGGTATAATTATTGAGACAAACATTAGATTTGTAGAAGGAATTGATTGTTGTTTACAGTGCAGAGGAAGCAGACTGCAGGCCCCTTTGAGGAAAACAAGGCGGGACTTCCAGGAAGTGTCTCAGGCATAAAGAGGCTCATAACCACTCCTCCTGCTGCTTCTACAGGTTATCACACAGACGCTCAGCATCCCGAAGAACTGCAACAACACAGGATACACAATCTTCAATCTAATTTATAAATACAATTTAATACAGATATTTACATTCAGTGAAAAACACTTACTGAAATAAGATGAGACAAAACAACCCCTGTTTTTAGAATGGGTAGGATTAACAAGGATGGACAACTTGCTAAATCCCAAAATAATGAGCAAGAGAATTTTGCTCATATATATATATA